>JAVDPK010003191.1:139719-156766 GCA_034780415.1 Cichlasoma orientale
GATCTTGTTCTTTCGGTCACTACCCAAGGCTCGTGACCATAGGTGAGGGTAGGAACGTAGATCGACCAGTAAATCGACAGCGAATAAAAAAATGTATCCTATATATTTCTATCCTACTCAATGTAGAGCCAATACCTCATGTATGTCTATCACCTCAGGCCAGTGTTTCTCAAACAGTGAGGCTGGACCCACAGGTGGGAAATTGAGCCACAGCAGGAGTGAAAATAAGTTACACATATCGCTGTATGTTCATAGGGAACTACTGATGAAAGAGATTGTGCTAACGTTTATCTCTGAAATCCAGCTTGGATCCTTTATTTGCTATTGGTTGATGAAAACGGTGAGGTTTGGGCTGGTGTTTAGCTGCAGCATGCCAGAAAGCGTTTGAGAGCTGCTGTCTTAGGTGTTAAATCTGCATACTTTAAACCACTTGCACAAAACCACTTGTCCAACTAGGGTCACGGGAGGGAGCTGGAGCCCATCCGAAGTGACAATTCAAAGACAGGGTACACCTCGGGTGGGTTGCCAGCCCATCACAGAGCAGTTTATTTAGAAAAAGCCAAAATAGCATAAAATGCTTTTGTACTTGATTGCATACACAGTACAGCCCTTCAGATGGCGGACTGCATGTTTAAACTTAATGTGATCAAATAAAAGTCAAATTAGAGCATAATTTATCACATGGTGGCACTGTTACATCTGATGCTATCTTGCTATCTTACAGCTGGTGGTTGAACACAAGCAGTGACAGCTTGAGGCACAGACAGACAGCTAAACAGTCTTCAAGTGGCATGCATATTACGGCATCTGCTGTGTTTTAGTGTCTTTCTCGTTTTTGGATTCATTACTAGCACCCCCCCCCCGTTTATTAACCTAGTTAGCAATATTTCTAGTAGTGCAATAAAAACATAGAAGACATAAGAAGAGAGAGGAATTATGTTTCATAACTCCAATCCCCATCTTCATGTGTCAGATTTTATTTAAAGTGCCCAAATGCCCGTAAATAGTAAAAGAAACCCCACTTTCATATGTCCACTTCTATCTTGTTTAGTTAATGACTGCCATTTCATATCTTCATCATCAAATTATGTCAGGAGCTATAATTAATCTACCAGCAGAATGACTGGAGTGTGTCGTAATTAACCGCAGCAAATACTACTCAGTCACTGTTGTTTTGAGTGACTCTCTTCTGGCACCGAGTTCTCCCTTATGGTTGAATCATAATTCGGGGGCATCCTTCTTTCTTAAGACAGAACCATCTAAGTCTTTTTTTTCTCTATCTTTCTGTCTGGCTGTTGCGCGCCGGAAACAGACCATAAGAAGCGCCGGGCAGGAAACAAGCTATGCGCTCTTCTCCTACCCATCCTCCGCTCCTCCACAACTCAGTCATCATTACCGGGCACCGTGCCTCGGCTCATTCACCCCTCCCTATACTGCTTCTACATTCATTCTTTAGCACTCCCTCCCTCTTTTTTCTATGTGCGTCGAAAAGTCTCCTCCTCTAACAGAGTCTGAGCGCACGTCTCCAAACAGCCTTTACGCGCGAACAAGCGCTCCAAGAGAATCCCCTACGGTCGGCCCCTCCCCTTCCCGTTTCTTACCGCCCTCACTCATTCATGACCCCAATCAGTGACGTAGGAGATTCCACGGTGCCTACTGCCGTAGGCAATGACAAGGTGCTTGAGTATATATGGGACACTGGTTGCCATCAACCGGCACACTCTCAGTCGCTCCGACTCGGGAACCAGGGCATCAGCGGAGATAGCAGGCTTTACTTCGCGGTCTTAGGCTAACTCGCTTTAGGCTTTGGTTCAGGATGGAAACCTCTACTTATTCCCGGAGCCGACGATGCTCCATCATGCGCAGCTGCAAAAGTAAGTTTCTCTCTGTCTTCTTTGGTTTTGGATTCCCTTGGATGAAACTGACAGCTAATGCTGCTTTGCTTTAGAAGTCGAAGACTTAAGTTTTTTTTTTACTGTAAGAAAGCTGAAGTACTTTGACTTATAGGAAACAGAACATCCAAAACTGATACATGGATGGATGATACAAAAGTGAAATGGAAGTCTGTTAGCCATCTACTTGCTTTGTGATTTATTCAAGCCAAAGTGGATATACAGTGTATTAGGTGGAATGTATTAAGATCGTTTTCTCTTAGAAATAAGATTTGAGTAAACTCCTTTCTGATTACGCTGTGCGTAATGGTCGGCATAAGTGCAGTGCCAAGGCGTAAATTTAATTTACTGTGACAAACAAAGCTGTAAGGCTCTCATCTCGTTTCTGTATATATGTATAACTTCAATGAAAAGACCAGCGCATACAAGCCATAATAGCAAAAACAGTCACACCACATTTTTGTTATCTAAAAGTGAACGCATATATTTACCGCTGTGGGCTCATGCTGTTGCACTGAATGGTTATGGATGATAACAGGACCATGGACAGCTCCGGCTCACTTCCGTCCCTCTGCCCTCTCTCTTTCTAGGCGGTCTCTCCCTCTGGTTGGTGGTGTGGCTAGTCCTTGGCAAGCCAAGTCCGGCATCGGCATGTCCACACCTGTGCGTGTGCTATCCGACGCCTATGACTGTGAGCTGTCAGGCGCAGAACTTTACCGCCGTTCCTGTCGGAGTGCCATATGAGTCGCAGCGTGTGTTCCTCCAGAACAACAGGATAACGGAGCTTAGAGTTGGCTCTTTTGGCTTCGGTACTCAGGTAAGAAGGAGAGTAGGCAGCAGCAGATACAGTGCGAAGTTTTTAAAATATTTTTTCCACATTTAAAGTTAAGGAATAATCAAATATATAATAAAAATGTAATAATATGAATGTTCCCCTCCTTCAGGTTCTGTGGCTGTTCGCCAACAACATCACGTGGATTGAGGCAGGAGCCTTCAGTGAGCTGAGGGACTTGGAGGAATTGGACCTGGGGGATAACCCTAACCTTCATAGATTGGAAGGGGGAGCCTTCCGTGGCCTTGAAAAGCTCCAGAGCCTCCACATGCATCGCTGCCGGCTCACTGCCCTGCCACATGACATCTTCCACAAGCTTTACAGTCTGCAGTTCCTGTACCTGCAGGTAGGGGCGCTGGAAAGCCACGCACATGCATACAGTTAACTCTGACACACAGATAGAAACACATGCATCCACCCACACACGTTCCTTCACGTGCAGCATCACATGTTACAAATATTACAGATCACACTCATGGTGTCTGATCTTCTGAAATTAAACCACATTTTTTTTCAATTTGCAGGAGAATAATCTTCACTTCCTGCAGGATGACATCTTTTCTGACCTTATCAACCTGAGTCAGCTGTTCTTGCACGGGAACCGTATCCGCACCCTTTCAGAGAATGTGTTCCGCGGCCTGGTCAACCTCGATCGCCTTCTCCTCCATGACAACCGCATCAGGCAGGTGAACCGCCGCGCCTTCCGTGACCTGGGCCGCCTGACAATGCTCTTCCTCTTCAATAACACCCTGGCCGAGCTGCCCAGCCAGACTCTGAGGGACACCCAGGGCATCGAGTTCCTCCGCCTCAATGCCAACCCCTGGTCTTGTGGCTGTGAGGCCCGTGCCCTGTGGGAGTGGTTCCGTGAGGCCCGCGTCTCTTCATCTGAAGTGATCTGCGCATCCCCTTCCACCCGTCGTGGCCAGGATCTCCGCTTCCTTCGTGAAATGGACTTTGCCCTCTGCCCCCTGCCTGACCCCGGCTCCATTGCTGGCTCCACCACCACCACCTTCAGCACCAAGACGCGCTGGTGGTTCCACAAGAACAAGCCCCAGTCATCCACAAAAGGTGTCTTTGAAAAAGCTTCAGAGACTGTCAAGGCTGGTTTGTACGGGAAGGGCCCATCCACAACCACCTCAGTAGTCAAGTACGAGCTGGGAGAGGAGGAGCTGGCGCTGCCCAAACTAGAACCGGAAGAGTACTGGGAAAACTATGGCAGTGAGGACTCAGGTGTCACCCTGCGGTGCATTGAGCTTGAATGTCCACCTGAGTTTGACCTGCCTCCATCTTCCTCCTCTCCCAGATCCTCCTCACCCTCTTTCCTTTCACTACTAGCCCTTTCTGTTTTCACCCTCTGCCTCAACTTCCACCTGCTATTCGGCTGAATCTGACTCTTAGTACCACACCCTTACCCTTCCAGCCTGTTTTAAAGGCTGTGAGGATCCCTGTTAGACTTTCTGCACCCCCTTTGCCCACTTTGCTGTAAGCGAATCCTCAAGGCACAGCAAGGGAGATGGGGGGGATGGTTAGATTTGGAATCTACCAACCACAGGGCTTAACACTTTTCAGGGCTGCTAAGAGTTCTTCAGCTATGGTATATATTTATCTACAATGCTCTGCAGGTATGACTTTCTCTGTCTTACCTGTATGATGTCATGATTCCCTGCAATCAGGGCTATGAGGGCTGAGTCCATCACTGATACAAACACAATTTAATAGCAGTTGTGAATGATGTTGTCAATTCTGTCACCTCAACTTAGTTAAAACTACTAGTGCTTTTAGTGCATCCAGTTAACTGGTTGCTACAAATGCTACAATTACTGTTAGAATCAGTGCACAGTAATGAATATACTGTAACCACTTAAAGTGTCATGTAAATAGTTACGTGTTCTGTGAGTATTCAAACTGTTATCTATGGTTCATCACAATCATGTTCATCTTGATCCAGGAAAACTGTGAAGGCTTGTGTTTCTACAGGACAGAGCACCAGGCACAGCGAAGCTGAGGGTTTACACTGAGAGTGAGAGCAGAGAAAGGGAAACAAACTGAAGCTGAGAGGGAGAGAAAGGGGGGGGGGGAGAGAGAGGAAATAGATGTCATAGAAGCAGAAAGGGAGACAAAATGGCAGGGTAGGAGGGGAGGAAATTCAGAAAGGAGAAGCTGAGGGTGGGGGGAGGGGAGTGTTCATGCAGCAATAAGAAGCAGATAACAGCGAGACAGAACAGAGGACAGTGCTAGTCGTAGAAGCAGCAGTTTGCAGGAGATAAGTAATAAGTCTACTCATCAGTAGTTGCTCCATCCATCATACTCACATCATTCACCATTTTCTGTAAATATAGTGTTGTTTTGCGACAACCACAGGGAATGAATGCTTCCTGTCAGGAAGCCAGAGATTTTGGTTTTGGATGTCTTTCTGTGACATATTGATATAATGTGTGATGATTGTTGACTTGGATGCAGATGAAGATCTTGATAAAAAAAAGATATACTGAATATTTCTTGAATCATTCTTTTCTTTGGGACTCTTTTCGCACAATATATTTTAACTGAAGAAATTTTGAGGTGCACAATACTATCATGAAACAATTGTGGGACACATTTAGTAAGTAACAAAACAAAAGTGCACTGCAAATCGTCTCAGTGCAGCTAAAGCAGTGGACCGAAAGGACTGATCACTTGGCCACATGGAAAGCTCTGACTTAACGGGCATCTGTGTGTGTGCATAAATGGGGATGAATGGATTCACAAGTAGGCAACACTGCAAAAGACAAATACGTCAGTAGGTTTCTCACTTTTCTGATTCATCAGCAAGCGATGACAAGTGGACAGACAAGGCGCAAACTGGCTGATTTGTAAATACACCAAGAGAGCAATGAGAGAATCTGGAGAGACAGAAATCAGGAGATAAATTAAGGCTCACAGACTGACATGCACTGATGGAGATGATTTGAAGTGACACAGAGAAAAAGTGGAAATTAGTATTGCTGAGGCAGCAATGGAGAAATGCTCCGAGGGAGCAACGGAAGTAGGGGGAGAAAAGGAGGAGGAGGAAGTTACCTAATATAGGAAAAGGCTAGCTGTCCTTCAGGAGCGTTTATTAATCCCTTCTTCATAGAAACAAGTTACTGTACTGAGATTAAAAAAAGAAAAGAAAGAAAATGTAGTGTAGGTGTGCTAATGTATACCTACTCTTTTTCCCAGTGGTCCTTTGAATATCACAGTTATCCTAAAGCTCTCCTGATCTCATCAGGGCAAAGACAGGATGGAAGGAGGTGATCTCTGGCTCTGATGGTGGTGAGTAGGGCAAAGCAAAGATGTAGTAGGAGTAAAGAGTAGGAGGCAGTGAGAGATATACATGCATAGACTCTTTCACACAGGTGCAATCAGAAAGCCAAATGCCCTTGCAGGAGTTACAGAAACTAGTTCCTCTGTGAGATTTTTTTTTTTTTTTTTTGGCAAGTAAGTTCCCCATTGAGAATGATTTTGAAAATATTCAGTGTCATCTTCCTTTAGTCTCTTTCTGAGTCTTGTGGGGGAGGTCAAACTGAGCCCGGGTGCTCTTCAGTGGCCATGACAGTGAGGTCACTGTCAGATGACCAAAGTGCCAGTTATACCATTTTCTCCTCTGTTTTGTTTCCTGTCTGCATGTTCTGTGTTTTGTAGCTGAAAAAGAAATGATTCTATGTGAAAAATCAGCTTGTTATTTATTTTTACTGTAAAAGAAAAAAGATGTTCTTGAAAGATGCACTATAAAAGAATAAATTCATACTTGTTTAAGCTAGATGTTTTCTTTTCAAGTGTGGGTGTTTCATTCTATGTCTTGGCGACTGTCCAGTCAAACACCCAAAGCAATCAAACTCCACACACACACACACACACACACACACATGCACACAAAATCACGTGGACACACAGACACAGTTGCCATTGTGTAAGTCCTCCAGGCAGTTGTCCAGCTTTCTTAATGGTGCAACTATCCAGAGAAAGAACAGGAAATGTGGGGGTGAAAACTGTGTGAGGAGTGTACAGTGATCCTATAAGGTTCAAGCTGCCTCACACGGAACACCTGCTCTTCCATGTATGCTTACATAATCAAAAAGAGACACATTTTGATTACTATCATTGTCAAATGATCATAAACATTGTTAAGCATCAGCGTTGGGGCCACAGGGTTATTTCTTCCAAAAAAGTAAAGAACAAATTTTTCACCAACAACCGTTATTAAAGGAAACATTGCATATTTTTGAAAACTTTATTGCAGTACTTGCACATTCTCTCCCATTTTAAGTTCTCCCCTGATTAATTTGAAGCTCATAGTCTCACAGAAGCCTCACAGAAGATATTTCAGTCTGAATGAAAACTTTGATTTAAGTCAGGTGCAGCTACGCTGAATGATTTTGGTCCTGGAATAGACATCCAGTGAGAAGTTCAAAGCTGGCCGATGTGCCAATCTCATGACTGTGACAGAAATTTAAAACGATGATCTCATTGTGACTGCCTACAACATATGTCTATGAATCAACCAAAAGAAATGCATCGTGAAATGATGCAACGCTGACAGCAAAAATCTGCAAAACAAAATGAAGATAATGCAGCTGACATGTTGCAGCAAAATATATGATGTCTCCTCCAGTGGTGTGCTGGGCTATTTTCATTTTAACTTTTACATGCATCAAATCACGTCACACCACATTTATTAGAGCTGAGCTGCACACTGTTGATGTCTAAAGCATTTATGGCATATGTAAGAGGATCAAAGTAATTTGTGGTCACCAGCGGATGAATCTTAATGATCCATTTTATAGCTGCTGGAGCAAAGTGAACAGACCGCACTGTGTGGCGTAGGCACTGCTTTAACTTTTCAGTAGGAAGTAGTCACACTGACCACGTCACATGTATCATACATGCAGGTTGAATCCATAGCGAATGGGACATTGTAGAAAACAACACACACCCACGCACACACACACACACTCTACTGTCCTCTGGGCTTTGAGCTGTAAATGTAAAGGTAACTTTTCCCCACACATTTACTTATTTTAGAAAACCTGTACCCTGCACAGAGTTTTTGGGCTGGCAGGTAAATTATTTAAGTGCTTAATGGGCAGAGACAGCCGCATAGTTCAGCTATGGATGATTTAACAGTGAACCGCATCCATATTTAATAAACGAGAATGGTTTAAATTGTTTCATTGTTTTCATGCAAATATGAGCTCAAATGCTTAATTTTCACGTTGTCCAACAGTATGTGTGTGGCAGACTTCCATCTGTGCAAACAGAAAGCTGTTGCATACAAAAGTCAGACTCCTACTGCACACACATCACACTCTGTGGCATGGAGCTCACTCGGTAGCATCACAGCTTGTCATGCCTATATAAGGATGAAACAAGCACATCAGACAGCTCATCCTTCACATTCCTATTGGTCTCCAAGCTTTTGTTTGGCAGAAAAATTCTATGACGCACTTCTCCGTAGAGTCCATTTAAACCGTGTGGGTTTGATTGGATGATGTCCATGTCACTCAACCATCAAATCAGACAAAATCAAAGCCACTGTGAGTAGTGTGGGGAGGCGTGGCATGCATGTATCTGTAGAGGCTACAGTATATTGAATAGATGAATATTAATGACTACAGATTTATTCAAGAGAGGAGAGGGAGCAGAACAGAAACGGGGAGGAAGCTCATTCCTCTGCACTTGTTCAAGTGCGTCACTAGTTTGTCACCCTTATTTCCACCTGCTGGGCCTCATCCCTCTCTTTTTTCCTTTCTTACACACACACACACACACACGCACACACACACACACACACACACGCACACACGCACACACGGACACACACACGCACAGAAACTCTTTTACACCTTCTCATGTGCATACGCAATTTGCATGTCTTTCGACTTTGTGTCGAGCAGCCGAATTTACGCCACCCCTCAGACTCCTGTGCAACAAATCTAAGATCTTTGTCACTTCTTGACACGAGGTCTTTGCGTTCTTGTTTTCACACATCTTTTCTCTAAAGCACACTTGACGTCAGGTCCTTTGCTCTTCTCACATTTCTGCACTTATGTTTGCCTCCTGCAAAATTTAAACCAAGAACTTCCTCTGCTACATGGATTTTCCCCTTCAATCAGTCACAGAGTTAACTAGAAATGCGACCCTGTCAGTTCCTCATTTGTCTGTGTTTGTGTTTGGCTGATAGCAAAATTTTCTCCATGCTACTTTCTAAAATTTCTTTACACTCATATTTTCTGCTTTCTTTTGATTATTCAAATTATTCTTTTCCAGTTTCTGCAAAAACAACTCTATGCACACAATTTCTCATTATTTCTTTTGTCCCTTTCTACAGCTGCATATCAAAGAGGTGACAACCGAAAGTCGTGTGGTATATTAAGATGAAAGAAAAATGTCTTTTGATTTGCATAAAACTTATGCAAGAAAGCACAGTTATGCATGGAAATTTGCAAATTTGCAGGTGACCTGATAAATATAGACATAAATGAACAGAATATAAAAGTTAGACATGTAAAAAAAAAAAAAAAAAAAAAAAAAAAAAACCCCTACAGCACATTTATTATACTTTATACAAATGATAGTATTTGATGCCTAATGCTACACATTTGAATAAATCAAATCATGCCATCTATTACAGACAGACATGCATAATTATCTCAGACAATATAGACGACACCTTCTGCGCAGATAAAAGTTAGCACACACACTCTTACTCATTCCGTGTGTGCACTCTGGAAAAAGTGAAAAGTCACTGACGCCAATATGAAGTTAAAAAACACAGCCTGCTGTTAACAGAATGAGATGAAAATGAGGATTTGTGTAAGAGGGGGAGACAGAAAGCTAGCAACAGAAGAGGTGTGACGTTTGAGTCATGTACTTGGATCTCTTTTCAGTGAGAACATTTGGAAAGCTTAAGTGTGCAGACACACACACACACACACACACACACACACACACACACACACACACACACACACACACACACACGTGCGAATGCATCCCCGTTGGCAGCATTTGGCGTTGTGAGTACGCCTTAAGAGAGACCCACTGGGAGACAGACGTTTCTCATCGCATCACACAAGCGGGATCCACGCACATGCATGCCCACACATGCACATACATACTACACACTCACACCTACATACAGACTCACCCTGTTTTCTCAACCAGGTGGCCCCAAAATAATCTTTCCAAGGCATAAACATTTGCATTTCAGTGTGTATTTCTGTGTTTCTGAGGTGACAAATACGTCATGAACTCTGCTGTCTTCTCGATTCCCCCTGCAAATATAGAATTTATACAAAATTCTATCCTTTAACAAGAATATTTATGTACGCATTAAAAGCAATCCAGACAGAGGGCTGAGGATATAACAAATTAGCAAAGAAGAAGAAGAAAAAACACACAGCAAGCAGATGGACGCACTGACATGCAGATGTCTCAGATAGTTCTAACATCATCTGTCAGGTTGTCATTTAAAGTGAGATGAAAGAGAGAGACAAGGAGGTGGAAAAGAGAGGAAGAGAGAAAACAATGGACTAAAAATAAAATATGACAGGGAGAACAAATGAGAGATGAGGGGGATAGAGGTGAAGCAGAAGGGAGATATACACTGCTCAATAAAATGAAAGGAACACTTTGAAAACATACTGGATCCCAGTGGGAAAAAAAATCATGCTGGATATCTATACTGATGGATGGAATGGGTAATGTATGTAATGTGTTAGGGATGAAAGGATGCCACATCCTTTGATGGAAATGAAAATTATCAACCTAATTCAAAGACAATATGAAAATCAAAGTGAAAAAATTATGTTGCAGGCCAGTCCATTTTGATGGAACTTCACTGTAGCAGCTCAGAATGGTACTCAACAGTTTGACTGGCCTCCATGCGCTTGTATGCATGCCTGACAATGACGGGGCATGCTCCTAATGAGACGACGGATGGTGCCCTGGAGGATCTCCTCCCAGATCTGGACCAGGGCATCACTGAGCTCCTGGACAGTCTGAGGTGCAACCTGGCAGCGCCGGATGGACCGAAACAAAATGTCCCAGAGGTGTTCTGTTGGATTTAGGTCAGGCGAGCGTGGGGGGCAGTCAATGATATCAATTCCTTCAATCTCCAGGAACAGCCTGCATACTCTCGCCACATGAGGCCGGGCATTGTCGAGCACCAGGACAGCAGTGAGCAGTGTATGTGTACTATATCATGTGCTCTGATATATTTATCTTACCTTTCTTACCTTCACCTTAAGTCGATCAGATCAGCGCTTCTTCAGTTTTAAACTCTTTCTTCACATTCAGTCAAAAAAGCCAGAAATTGTCACAAGCAAATTAGAAGTCTGCACCCAAACTTTCAGAAGGTCTGCACGCCTCCAACAAAACATCAGTGAAATATGAAAGATGTGCATTTATAACAGTTCAGAGCTTCCAAGAATGCAATCTAAAAAAACAGAATATCAGCAGGTAAAACAAAGTGGAGGTCAAGGTAAAAATAAATTAAGAACAAGTACTTTAAAGGTTGCTGTGGGTCCCGTTTTGTCGTATTTTCGTGTGGTCTGTGTGCAGTTATGTGTATGCTTTTTCTCCCAAACTGTTAGTTGTTAAAAGTGTATAAAGATGCTGGTTTGGCTTCTTTCCTGAAGATTTCTTTAAGTGCATATTGATGTAATATAGGCAAACTACGGTACTAGTACTGCTGATGTGTTAACAGTAAATTACCTCTACTTCTAAAAATACTACATCTAAAATGTCACTTCATACAATATAACTAAAATTCACTGCACATTAAAACCAACTCTAAAGATGAAATTTATAATATGAAAAAGCAGAAATTAACAGAAACAGTTTAACTCGTAATTTTGAAATATTTAATATTAATAATTAGATAAGCTGGTTAATCGCTGTTATTTAAGAAGACAGGGAAGATTTTTATAGATTGCATGGAATGAATACGAGTTTAATATCACATTATGTCACATTGTGATCTAAACTATATGTTTTCCTGTCTTAGGTACAATAGACTCACTCTGTTGTATCTCAGGGCCATTGCTGAGGTCAAGTGGTCAATCCTCAGCCTCTCCCCTCTGCACTGTTGAAGTTTCATTGGTCACAATGTTGAACCCCAAAATGAACCCAGATGATGTGTTAACAGAGAATGTAGCCCGCAGTGTAATGTGCTCTGAGTGGCTGAAAAGACAGGGAAGAGCTGTATTAATGCAGTCCATTTACCAATCACTCAGCTCTTGATAAAACTTGACTGACGCATGAAAGTTAAATCACTATGCCCCATTTTTAAACCACAGAGGAGAGCACAGATAAAAACACTACAAAAGTCTCTAATGTGAGATTTAATTTTTGCAAAATGTAGGCGGGTACTGGGAAAAAGACGAGCAGGCTGCTCGCTTATCAAATGAGATAAGAGACAACTTCTCTTTAGAAACGGTTAATTGATTCAACATTTTTTTTTCCCCAAAGTGGGAGATGCAAGAATTTTATAGCCGCGGTTTGGCCCACAGGAAATTCTTGTGGCCAATGTTAATAAAAGCCAGAAGCTCAAAAAGCTCAGAGAATATTTACAGAAAGCAGGGGGTGGGCATGTCTGATCCCTCTATCTCACAGAATCATGATACAGCACCAATAAATTAGTCCTCCTACCCACAGTTGCCACTTCTGTGTCCTAATTTTCCACTGTGCTTTGCTGATTATAACTGTCACAGAATAACAGCATCACATGTTTTAACCAACCCTTGCTTCGTGTTTTTCTTCCAGTCCACGTTTTCTGGACTCACATGGAGCTCCACTCTTGTATCCTCGAGCAGCAAATAAAACTTTGTGTTCATTTCAACATCTTCCCACCTCTTTGTCTTTCTCTTGCCAACTCCTCCCTCCTCACACTGTCCTCCCTCCTCTTTTCTTCTCCTCTGTCATCCTCCAGTACGTTCTGTTCTGCTCCACCGGTGATGACTTGCTGTGTCACTGAGGTGTTGCCTCAGTCAGCAGTCATTTGTAGTCATCTTTCTTGCACTGAGTTTGTATTGGATAATAGACACTTTACACTTTAAACTAAAGTGGGTTGTAAGCATATCTTTCAGCCTGAGTATTAGCAACTTAAAGTCATCCAAGTAATCCCTGCAAATATAACGCTACTATGCAAATTTGTAGGTGCTTTACAAAAGCTGTTGTAGTGCACGCTCTGAAATGTATCCAGGATCTGCAATTCGTCACAAGTCATGAAAGTATTGATTAGTGTTCCTGAAAACAGCCCATAGTTTAAATAAACATAAAGTTCAGATGGCTTCCAGATGGCATGACAGTAACATGTGTAACATTTTAATTCTTTAGAACTTGTGTTGTCCGTCACTAATGGGCGGCTGCTGGTAGGACAGGTGGATTTAGAATAACATGTACCGGACTGCTGACCAGTAATTCACATAAAACTTCAAACTCTTGAGCAAGCTTTCCTCAATGACCTCTCTGTACGTGCATTTCGTCATCCTTTCATCAGGTTCTCAGTTTCCATCCTTTACAGGCCTCCCCATAGCATGACGCTGCCGTCACCATGCTTCACCATTGGGACTGTATTAGTAGGTGCTGAGCAATGCCTGGTTTTTGCCAAACAGTTGCGGTGCCTGGAGTTCTGCCCAAAGAGACAGTTTTTGTCTCAGTACATGAGATAATCGTTTCCCTTATGTTCTTAGTCCTTTAGATGTGGAAATTAACAAGTGGGCTGAAATAAGCCTTGTTCTCAGAGTGGTTTCTGTCTAACTACTCTACCATAAAAGCCTGATTCACGAGTGCAGCTCAGATGGTCATCCATCTGCTAGGTTCCTTCATCTCTGCAGAGGACTTGCAAAGATCCTTTAGACAGACATTCTTTTTCACATCTTTGACCAGAGTCCTACTCACTCATTTACACAGTTTTGCAGAAAAGGCTAACGCAAGAATGAGTAGTTGTTGTACTGCGTTGTATTTAAAGATTACAAATACAAAATCTTTCAAACCGTACTACCCAGCATATTGACAGCTGAGGTAAACAGCGGACGGACAGCGTACTGATGAACGGCGGGCAGACTTTTTGAGGTGACGCAGGTAAAAATGTAAAATACAGCAAAATACTGTATTTTACAGTGGGCGTGGTCCTCTGGAGGTGGTTGTGACCCTGTATTGTTCGGTGTGAAAGGAGGCGTGTAAGGACAGCATTGTAAGCGGGGGAAAGTTGGTGATGTAATCCAGCCCCTCTGTTCAGTGGTGGTTGTTCACAGATGGCTTCTTTTACTCCACTTTCAAACCATCTGTCTTCCCGGTCCAAAATGTAAACTTTGGCATCCTCAAAAAGAGTGTCCTTTCTCCTTCAGCTGCAGATGTACAGCTGAGTCATGTCCTGTCGCGGTGGCTCTTCTATGTTGTTCCATTCGTTTGTAATGACCCACGCCTCCTTTCACACCTTGGCGCATGTGATTATGCACATGAACAATAGTGGGTCACAACCACCTCCAGGAGACTACACCCACTGTGGTTTAAATACCTGGGGCTGATTTATTGCTAAATGTTGATATTATTCAAATATGTTAAAATATAGTGCATACAAAAATGCATTTATACACCAATATCAGTAAAAACATGGCGGCCGGCCACAGGCCTGGTCTGAAGTTAAGGCTTTTGAGCGCTTGGGTGACTAAAACATGTTTGTCCTACAGTGGCCACCGTAGCTGGGATCATGCACTTGAATCGTGAAAGATAAGAAAACAGAATCCAGTTGACTGCAATCAACTGAATGACATGTAGCAGTCAGATTTTACACACTGCACCTTTAAGTCTTGTCCTTGTATGACTTTTTCTGATTTTTATATTGTTACATAATGAAGAATGATCAAGTATTATCATATAAAGTGGCCATAAACAGATGAGAGGACATAAGTTCATACGTTTGCATAGGTGTAAAATGTAAAAAAACAACAACATTTAAACAATAGCCAATCAGCTGTTTTAATTACCATACTTGGATCCAGCACATCAACATCCATAAGAAATTGCACACACTTTATCTCCAAAGCAACAACTTCTGAAAAATTGCCCAGTGTGTTTAGATAATAATTTGTGCCACAGGAGGAATCAGTCAAGGTTAAATAAAGCAAACAGGATGAATCTGCTGTGATGCTGTGAAAATTTTAGATGGTAGTTCACTTTGTCATTAAGAGTTATTGAGTGCAGACTGATGAAAAATGGCATTTTTATCTAATTAAAATCAAATCTACAGCTTAGTAATAAAATAGTTTAGTAACTTTTAAAGGATCTTTCTGAAGAAGCTACCTACTCTGTGCTTAAGAGAGCTTTGACTTTGAAAAGCTCCTCATTGCACTTTGTGATTTGTGGATTTAAACAATATGGGATCTGCTCCATCTCTATGATGGCTCTCTTTTCAAGATGAGCTTCAGTCCAGAAAAAAAATGATCAGACGCTGAAGCTAAATCACATCTTGTCCAAATTCAAGTCACCACACATGAACTGCAGTCGGTTTTGAATGCAACGAAACCACCCAAACCCACAGATCCAAAGCTTAGCTAAATCTGTCAACCATTACTGGGCCGGACAGCAGAGCTCTGTTCGTGGATTCAAACACCACGAGGTTAAAGAAGTCACTGGGACCGAACATGTACTGTTTTACTGTAACTCAGTAGGCTAAATTTAAAAGAATGAAATAATTTCACTGAATTATTTTCTCACTGCTCTGTAGACTGATCGACGGTGACTAATGTTCTCCAGGAATCAGGAAAAGCTGCAGCAAACACAACCTGACTGCAGGCATTGTGGGGGAACAAGGAAATGACGGACCAGGACAGAGGTCTCCAGGCTGTAGCCCACACAGCATAAACTGAGCAGCCCGATTTAACTCAGGGCACCACTCACCAACAAACAGAACAAGGACAGTTGTTTCCCTGCAGTGCAAGTGAGAAAACCGGCGCTCCTCCGAAGAAGCAGCGTCCCTGGCGCCGATCCAGTTCTCTTTTCATTTCCAGTCAGACAAGAGAAATTACAATAAATGACTGAAGCCCTGATCGGCTGCAGAGTTCATCGCCCTCTAAATAGCCCTGGGATAGAGGGTCATGTAAAATTCTGTACTGGTTTGAGATCAGACACATTTGAATATTTTTTTTTTCCCCTCTGCGTTTCTGTATCACAGCAGTAGTAAGGATGCTAAACATGATTCATTCCCATTAGCACAGCCTGGGCTTCTCTAATACTGGACCCAGTTTTTGGATTTTTACACACTTTTCTGATTACTGTTTACTGTTCTCTTTCTCAGGTGTGGGGTGCTTACTCAGATTTTTTTTTTTTTGCACAATTACATTAGGGAGTATTTACATCCTCTGTGGGATGGTTTTATGGCAGTGCTCAGTTGGCGAGGGCCAACGTTTTTCAGCATAAACAAAATATGTGTCCTATAATGACTTTAGCTGTGGGTGTCTTTTGATTTCACTGAGTCACAAGCTAAATTATCTTAAAAATAAGCTATCATATATACCACCACAACACTAGAATAGATAAACAAGGGGAAAAAAAATCCAAATGTGTCTGGGGAATCACCAGATATGGATGATCAAAGTGTGGCAAATCAGTCAAAGGCTTATATGACATTATAGCTGACAAGAAACTCCCTCAGCTCTGAGAAATCTTCAGCCAGTCTGACCCAGAAATCAATAGACACAGATGATCAAAAGCAACAAATATTCTTCTGGCAAGCGCCAAAAGATGATGCATGACTAACTGACGGGAAATGCTCTGAATTCCAGATAGCTTAGCACTTATGTCAGTTAAAGTTTAGGCTGAAATATTATGGTTGCAACTTGAAACAACCCATTAGGAGAGAGGCTGAACAGGGCATATCCTATTAATAGGATATGTCCCTGTTTCCAAGTGTAAAAGCATCCGAATAAATACTGGAAATGGGAGCAATCACACAGCCCACGTTACCCTTTGTCTTTCCCCGATTAGCGGCAATGAGGGATACAGTGGAGAGTTCATCTCCTCCTGATCTTTGAGCAGGCTGCAAGCAATTTTGTCTTTAACGCCACCGAGTTTGCAGCTAAAAGCTTACACACAATAAGAATGCACCTAGCAAAGCAATACATTATTTAATAGGCAACTGTAATCACAGTCAGATAAGATCTATTCATGCCTTAATGATAGCCATCATTAACTTGCTAACTTGCCCCCCAGCTTTCAGTCTAAGGCCCCGTTTACACGACACCGTTTCAAAATGAAAACGGCGTCGTTTCGATGCGTTTCGCCCTCCCGTTTACACGAG
>JAVDPK010003191.1:163137-194132 GCA_034780415.1 Cichlasoma orientale
ACCTTACAATACAAAGCGCCTTGAGGCAACTGTTTGTTGTGAATTGGCGCTATACAAATAAAGTTGAATTGAATTGAGTAACCTCTCTTAACGCCATTTCATAATATGTCTGACATATAATGACAATAAATTGATTGTGATTCTAAATATCTTCTTAAGAGATTGTCAGGTGTGGATGTGAGCAGAAGGACCTAAATGCAGGTGAACCAGCCAGACAAAGTAACTGAAAGTGAGCCTTTCTTAGGCAAGTACAAAAAAGTCCAAAATCACAAAGCGAGTCCAAAAGGAAATACAAAAACTGTAAGACACAGACATGAGGGCCAAAGCATGAAACAACACATTAACTGGCAAATAAATGCCACTGATCGCTTTGACAGTGAATTTATGAACGAGGAAATGAGTTCAAGTGTCAGACAGGTGGGGAGGGGCTACGAGAGAAAACCTGCCAGCGAGCGGGTTAGGGTCACAGAGTCTGTTACCATGGTAACTGACTCAGAGTTGATGTTAACTCTCCTTGTGGAACAGAAAACCCGAGTTTCCATCATTTCAGGGTTAACAAACTCGGAGTTGTTAGCTAAACCTCCCTCCTGGAACAGGGCCCTGGATTCACTCGCCTCCCCGGGTTGGATCTGTGTGTGTATGATGCTGTCGTGCTGTCCTTGCATTCTTGCTCAGCAGAAACCTCCATCCTGGTAGGACGTGGTGTTAGAGTCAACAGTCTGAGCATTCAGATATCGAACTTGAGAATGGAGCTCAGTTGTTCTGATTACGAATCATATATTTCTGTCATATTAAGAAGGAAGTCAGCACATTGTTTAGCCTGCTTAATGAGTTGTCGCCATTGTAAAGTTTTTTTTCTATAAAAAAACTAAAAATACCTGACTCTGCATACCATCTCCATACAGAAACTTCAGTCTCAGCATTTTTTGGGTTTTGTGAAATTTGCTGTTCCTCATATCGTGTGGATCATGTTGCGAAATTCCTAGAAATCAAACTGCATGGACTGAAACTTTTCTTTGGCAACATGACCTTAAATGTGGTGCGCGTGTATTCCGATTAGAAACACAAACTGTGTTCACAGATTAGTTCATATCAAGTCTACTATATATTTTTTGTGTTCTTTGCAATGCACTGTTAAAATTCATCTTCGATGGTAAAGATTAACCTTTGACTTCTTTCCTTTCCCATCTCTAGCTGACTCACTCAGGAAGGAGGACTGTTCTTGCTCCACCTCCTAAAATACCCTCAAATTTTGCCCTGAAAGGAAATCGATTAGACTTTGTTTTCAAGTAGAAAAGCATAGACATCATCCTATTTCCAGCTCTTCCATTTTTATTGTTAGATCTGCAAGGGGAGGTAAGGTTATTTAAAACATATTTCATGTTCTTTGAGGTTTAGGCATATATCTGTAATCATTTATTTACCTTTTGATTTTATTATTTTAAAGGCAATCAACACTTTAACAGACTCATGGAATGTAGTAGAAACTTGATATTCTTTAAGTCGCTGTAAATAGTTGGAAGGGGAGAGAATTGAGAATTTGTTGCAACACAAATGGAATGCAAATGAAAAACTCTGTTTCACATACAGACATTTTTGATTTTAGTGTTAGGACTCCAGCTTATCAGGCAGCTGCAAGGATGAGCGTTGAGTACCAAGCATCCAAACTGGGCACTGAGGATAGTAAAATTGCCTACCAGCAGTTTTTTGAAGATGGCAATCAGCTTCGCTCTGCAGGTAATGAACCTTGATTTCACATTTCCTTACTTTTATCAAAGGAAATCAGAACTGCATGATGCTGCCCCGCTTTCACCTTAGCAAGCAATTGCTTATTTGCACACAGCACCATAAAATATGCTTCCACCCACCATCCAATAATGCAAAAACATTGTTTATGCTTGGTGCAGATGGAAAAAATTGATGTGTGTGGAGCAATGAGGAGATGGTAACCTTTCTCAAATTCCTGTGCGAAGCAAACAGCCGCCCTATTTCTGTCATTTGTTTGTTGACCAGCATTAGCATTCAGCTGGTGCTTCCGGTAACAGCCAGCAGTGCCACGTGTATACCACCTGCACACCATCAGAAAGTACACTTTTCAGACTCGGTTATTAAAACTGTGGTATTTTTTGTCAGGTTTCAGTCCACAAGTCGACCCCAATGCAGACTTACAGCATACGGGGAAAAAAATGAGCCTTTATTAAGCTCAAGTGCCGAGTATAAAACAAAGGCCAACACAGGAACAAACACACGGAGCCAGGCAAAAGTAGGAACGCACTGGGAATGACACACAACCATTATGACAAAGGGGAAGAAAGGACTGTAATGCCGCTTTTCCACTAGCACCTACTCAGCGCGGCTTGATGCGGTTTGTAATGTTTTCCATTCCAGGTACGAGGTACTTTTTTAGTACCCACTCAGGCGGGGATATAAGTGATTCGAAAATATGACGTGGAAGAACATACCACTGACTGGCTAGGGAGTGTCGTCATTAGCTGAGTCATGAGAGCGACTCCTTCACCAGGATCAAACGTGCCATTTTTAAAACCCGACAGCGAGGGAGGCGGAGACGCACAACCCAAAACCGTGGTCTAACGACGAGGTGCCGACGTTTCCGTGCTTGGTGACAGACGAGAAATGAGAGCGCATCAGGAGGTCTCCTGAGTCGCATGCAAATTACGCCAAATGACTTACGCCTGTGTTGCCATATCAGCTCCACTACATTGAGGTGGTACGCAGTCGTAATGGAAACAAAACGGTGTCGTGTCGCGCTGAGTAGGCAGTGGAAGCGCCGCATAAATACAGTAAGAACTAACTGGGGATGACGAGTGAAGAATAAGAATGAGGTGAACGCAATCAAGGAATCCGGAAGCAAAACTACCACAGGAGCCAACAGGAAACTAACCATCAAAGTAAAACAGGAAAATTAAGCCTAGAACCGCTAAACAGGAAATCAGGGGCCCAATACTACAAAGTGAGTGGAGCTGTTGGAGGCAAAATGCAACTAAATGTATACTGGACTTAAATTTGTCCTGTTGCTGAAATCAGATCTTTAAATGACTGCAAAAAACTTCCTGTTGTGACCTTTTTGTGTTTGAAGACGGTTCTTATTGGTAAAAAGCAAATAAATAAAATAATAAAAAAAACTATTGAAAAATTCTGTTTTTGGTCAAATAGAACATTTGTTAGGGCAAAGTGAACATATGGTATTTATCACATCAATACTTTTGGTTGTATTAAGTCAATATGGCTCATGCTGTGAGTCATTGTATAGAGCCCCTATATGATTTATGCTCCTTTATTCAGCATACATGAATTATGTGTATTTCAAATTGTTTGCACTAAATGTTCTTTTGAATAGAATTTTGCAATACCACAATTTCCTTAGCTTACTTCAGCAATTTGAAGTTTCTGCTTCTCCTTTGCCTCCTGCCAGTTTATGCAGTGAGAAACAGCCCTTTCAAGGTTGCCACAGTGTGCCTCGGGTTGCTGTCTTTCTTCCTGTTGGCTGGGGTCATAGGTCAAAGTATCCACTGTAAGTCTACCTTTTAGTTCTCTTTGTCTAGTATTAACATTTCCTAATGTCATGGGGAAATAAACTGATTGTTCTCGCCTCTGCTATGACTTCTCTCTTCCAGATCAAAATGTGGAGCGAGACTATCAGAACAGCTCAAAAGCCATGAGCAGCGAGAAAGAGAATCTGCAACAGAACCTGAAAACCGTGCAACAAGAGAGGCGGGCTATTCAGTCGAGCTATAACCAGTTACAGGAAAATTACAACTTCGCATCTAAAAGGAGGGACCAGATACAGAAAAATTACGATTCAATGATTGAGGAAAAAAACCAGCTTAGTCAAGACCAAATCCAGTTAAAGAATAATAATGCTGCTTTAAACCAAGAGTTGGAACAGCTAAAAATTCTTAAAAGCCAGCTGCAGTCAGATTATGCTGCTTTGACTAAAGGCAAAGACTTGGTACAGAAAGAATATGATTCACTCATCAAAACCAGAAATGACTTGCAGGCCAATTACGACTCTGTGACCAAAGACAGGAACAACTTACAGAACAAATTCAACAATGCAACCAGATCAAGGGAGCAGCTGCAAATAAGATACAACGACTTGATTAAGACAGTAGAAGATTTGCAGGAAAGAAACAACTTCTCCACCAGCGAGAAGGACAAGTTAGCAAAAGGTCACCAAAATCTGACTGCACAAATGGAGGTCCTGCAGACCGCCTACATCGTGGTTAAAAAAGCAGAAAATGATCTGCAGGCTACTTATGGCGCATTGGTTAAGGAAAAAAACGACCTTGAAAGCAATTTCAAGAATGTAACATCAGAAAGAGACGTGCTGAAGGCGAATAATGAAAACCTGACTGCTGAGAGGGACAAGCTGCTGGAGGAGATAAACAGGCTGAATGCAACAATGCAAGGTAAGCAAAAAAGAAAACACACACAAAGTGCAGCGCAAAATGTTTTCTGATGTTTGCATCACGGACAGCTGTCAAGCATCTCTTTAAAAAAAAAAGTAACCTTTTTGTTCCAGTATGTCGTTATTGATCAGCAAGTACTGTTAATTACAGAGAAGAAATGCCCCACTGGCTGGAAGAAGTTTGAGTACAGCTGCTACTTCACTTCAGTGAGCAAGAAAAACTGGGAAAGCAGCAGAGCCGACTGCCAAAACAGAGGCGCAGACCTGGCGATAATAAAAAGCCAAGAGGAAATGGTTTGTTGACCTGTCCACATTTGTCGTGTCACATTTGAAGGCGTTTGGTTGTGTTAAAGCTGCACTAAACCTCTTTTCATTCCACCAGTACATCAGCTTACTATGCATGATATGATTGGCACAATTCTGCGGTTTCCCTTCAGCTTTAAGTTTGGAATAAATTATTCTCACATATAAAACTTTACTTTGCAAACAAACAAACAAAAAAAAGCTCGTCTTTGGCATACAAATATCAAAGTCCAATGGCTCTGTCTTTTGTCACTGTATAGCTTTCAACTCCTCTCCTGTGCATTGTGCAAGTCACTAACTTTGTATCAATTATTCATATAAAAATATTGATTTGTGCAGTTTGTTCTGCATCACCCCATCTATCTTTTTTGTATGACAAACCTTTGATGCAACTTGAATGTCTCGTCCTTAACAGACTTTCATCAATACCTTGTATAGCAGTGACAAAGAAGTCTGGATTGGATTGACTGATGAGGGAACAGAGGGGCACTGGAAATGGGTGGATGGGACTCCATTGACTACAACGTAGGAAACTAAAAAAAAAAAAAAAAGTTCTGCTCATTCAAGGATGTAGAAGTTTTTATTCTCACTTTGATATCGTTTTTTTCTCCCGTAGGTTTTGGGGTAAAGGTCAGCCCAACAGCTATGACGGGAGGAACCAGGACTGCGTGGAGTTCTGGCACCGTGCAACAGGCACCGGTGACTGGAATGACGAGAACTGTAACGTTGAACAAAACTGGATCTGTGAGCAGTAGTTTTTCTGCACAAAGACCTGATACTGTCCGGTACTAATGAAAATCGTAGCAGCTTCTTTATGTGACCAGTTTACGCAAACATTTCAGAGTCCAGTTGATGCTGGAACAAATACACGCTGGTGGTTTTTTAAGAATCTGCCTACTTACTATAATGTGGGACCATGAATATTGTTGAAACTATCATCTTAGTTTTGTAACAGATTTCTGGCTGATGATGACGCATTTGCTAACAGATTTTTTTTTAATGAGTGGCAATTAATATGCATTAATTTGCTATCCTGACCTTTTAATTCATTGATTCATGAATGCCTTTACAAATACTTGTACTCTTTTTATTATCACTTAATGATGCTGTACTTGGTTCTCAGCAATTGTATAAATTCATACTGATTAAGTTACAACTAAAAAAAAATGGGTATGATTTTTATCTTGTTCTTTAGTTTTTAGATAATCACCCATGTAACCAAATGCAATGCAAATTAAATATCACAGCTTGCACTACTTTTGTAATAAATTACATTCAAAGACTTGTTGTGACCTTGTGAGTTTTTCACCTGTTTTTACATCCAAGTCCCTGTTTTGTTTGTTATATTGTGTTTAAGCAAAAGGACA
Source organism: Cichlasoma orientale (assembly GCA_034780415.1). NCBI lineage: Eukaryota > Metazoa > Chordata > Actinopteri > Cichliformes > Cichlidae > Cichlasoma > Cichlasoma orientale. The sequence goes on from JAVDPK010003191.1 coordinate 169,237, forward strand.
CGCGTGGGCGATGCCGTCCCTCGCAGTGGTTTCCTGTTCCACTGATGTCGTGGAAAGAGCAAGTTATCAGTACAATTTAAAAAAAATAAAAACATAAAGTCATGTTAATAATTAGATTCAGGAATGAACATGTGAAATTTGCGGAGGAGCTGAATAGTGCAGGGAAAAAGGGAAGCGGTGATGTTCCAGCTTCAATTATTTCAGTGTTTAACAATGATAGGCCACTAGAGGGCGGAGGAGCCAACACTTCCTCCAAGCTGAGGCTGAACAGCTTTATGAAACTCACAGTGAAACTATGGCTTGGTCATAGTTTCCTGTTAACTTTGTCTCTGCTTTGCATTTTTCATTCTAAAAACTTTTAGAATGAGCTTTGCAACTATATTTAGTTTTTAGTTCAAGTTTCTTCCATGTCGACAGTCCTTTCTGGCACTAGTGAATGCTAATGCATGTCCTCCATGAAAATTTTCTTCTTTGAGCCCATGAGAGGATACTCTTGTACAGCACTAAGAAATAAAGCAGTGTTACAGGAGGATGAGTCCGTCACATTTTTGCCTGAGTCTCTTCTATCGTTTGGCCGGGCAGTCCCACAGCAGGACATCCCACTCATTTCTCTCCATGCATATTTGCAGGAGTGTGCTCTCAGTCTTCTTTATATCGTAGAAATTTCCTTCATCTTTACTCTTTAGCTCCTTTTTTAAGCAGATTTAATCAAAGTTTTAACGTGCAAAGTGGTTTATATATGATGAATATTCTCCCACACAATAACCATTAACTGATACATTTAAGATTCCACATTTATGCTTTTTTACCATAATTGATATTTCACACAGACGTCTCTCTGGTGTGTGAATAGATTTCACTCTTGCATTTGGCATCAGTTGCCATTACATGTACAGATGACAACACACACACACACGCACACACACACACACGCACACACGCACACGCACTTTAGATCCAACATATGAGGAACGGATAGTACTACACTAAAAAGGTTTGTGCACATAAGGATCAGTTTCTTTTTTGTAACTCTTAAAGGAACGTTTTAAAGTTTGAACAAACAAATAAGGAAACGACGTCTCAATCTGCTGCTTTGATTTTTGTCTACTTTGAACCTTCCAGCTTTCCAGCTGAGTTCAGTTACAATGCTCATAAATGTTTGCTATCCCCGATGCACAGATGACAACTACTCCCAGTCTTTTGTTAGTTTATGTGCATAGTGTCAAATCACAACAACAAGGCAACAAGACAGTTGCCTCAAGGCAATTTATACTGCAAGGTAAAGACCCTACAGCAGTGTGGAGCATCACACTTACACAGACTCACCAGCATAACCTGTTCTATTGCTTTGCCCAGTATCCTGTTAATTGGCACTTATTCACTGTTTTTTTTTTTTTCTGCATGTGACTCCTCAACAGTTGAGTTCCATCAGCTCTGTGAATATATTTCTTTCAATTATCCTGAGGCTGACAGGCAGGCTGTCTGTGTAACAGGGAAATTCTCACACTTTCAAACTGCACGTTATTTATGCATGCCATGCACTGAAATATGGTCAAAGACCATATAGAAAGGAATTACACAGTGAACTCGTAATTTTTCACCCATCCACCCATTTTCTTCTGCTCGTCCTTTTCAGGGTAACAATGTAAATTTATATAAAATCTTTGCATGTGCTTAGAAATTATAACTCAATGTCTGGGGTGGAAATCATGGAAAAAAGTGTGACTTTTTAGGTGATTATTTTCCTTAAAAATACATCACCCGTGTTGGACTGGGTGTCTGTTTGGCACTTTGAAGGACCCCTTTAGGCTTTGTCATTATGCACAGTCAAAGTGAGACACACACACACACAGTCTCTCTATGTGTGTCTGTATCACCCATCTGTCTGTCTATCTCTACTTCTCCACCCACTCATACAAGTAGGTGGTGAGTTCTCGGTCTGGCCATACTGCTGTGTGGGAGCAGCTCTGTGTAGACGGACACCAACCCTCTGAAAGCTCCAATGCAAAGTCTCCACCTCACATTCATTTGCTACACTTGTTTATAATAACATACACACAATATGATGTGTATTCTTTGCTACAGTCTTTGTAATATTTTCTTCATAAAGTATCTGTCATATTTGTGTGTAAACCTTGAAGCAATCAAGAATCAAGTAGATCTACAGTGTTTCCCATCCAGCAATCAAAGTAAAGGTATTAACCACCACCTTTGGTAGGACACATTTCCTGGACTTCTGTTCCTTCAGTAAAACTGTGTTGAGGTGATACTCAGGTGGATTTGATCATAACATCAGAAGCTTGCCCAAATAAATAATTTTGCAGACACCAGTCGTAAATATAGCTGCCCCTCAAGTTTCCAGAACACTGCTTACTAAGAAACATTAACACTGACACACTCAAAATCCTAATCTCAATCTCAAGGCCGTACAAAAGACAAAATAAGTGTGGGAGAAAGGGGAAAAACACTAAAGAGGGGAAACACACAGCTAGGGGGACACAGACGAGGACACAACAAAGAACAGAGGAAAACTGAGGGCTGAAATACACACAAGTAAATTAGGGGGAGTGGAGACAGCAGGGAACAACAGGTGAACCAAATGAAACTAATAAGGGAGCAAAACTAAACACAAAGCACAGGGAATACGGGACTGTCAAAATAAAACAGGAAGTGACCCACCATGACGCACACGCAGACTTGACAGAACAGAGACGCACAAACACAAAGTGATACAAACATACAGCCACTCAGACAGGACCAAAACAACCTGAGAAACAAAGTGAAGTCCAAAAGGCAAGACGCTGGGTCAAGCCCCAGGATCATGACACATGGCCAAACTAAAGGTTATTAATCGACCTCTGAACACTTTCTGGAAACTGAACTAGGCTGCATAAAAAGCAGACAGATCAAAAACAACCACACCGTCAGAAGATCACACTTTGCTTTCTGAGCAAAAAGCGGCTTCAGTCACAGAGCAGCTGTGTGGAGTGTAATGCAGTAATGTGTGTTGTCTTCACTGACCCCAGACCACCCGTTCTGAATGGTAACAGCCCGGTGGATAACTGCTATTATCAGCTGTTATCACACAAGCTTCTTACGATGTCAGTCATGACGTGACAGCACGGGTTATCGGGTTTTGCAAAAATTGGAGTCCATACATCTGCAGTGTATGCATTAAATAGGAGATCAAAGGGGACGACAAAGATTTTCTGAAATTCATTTACAACTAAACTTTTCACTTTAATTGTTAAACGCATATTATTCGTTTTACTTAAATGTTTCTAACACAAGTATCCTCACTCGTGGTCTCAGCCTAAACATGCATAAATTAATGAAATGAAAAATGCTTTAAATATTAGATTCAATCAGAATGGAACTGTACGTTTAATATTGGTAAAGAAGACTATTCTGTTGATAACTGGGGCATATGTGACCGCAAATATTGCCGAGTCAGATTTTACATTATAACGTGACTGAAATAAAATTTGACACTTTGTTGCTATCCTATTGTGACAGAAGATAGCATATGAGTTCATGACTGCACATTTATAGGAGTGTATGTTCAAGGTGTGGTACTCTGCACCTTCTAAACAACAGTTCCCTGTTATTATGCTATTTATAGTTAGTTTATACATTTATTTTGACAATGGCACGGCAATTTTTTTCATAATTTTACCTTTGGACACCACCACTGTGGATTTCAAAACAGTCAAGATGTGAGGTTTGACAAAAGTGTTGCAGTAACTGTTTTGGAATTGGAGCCGTTCTGATGCACAATCCCTCTTTTCAGAGGCTCAAATGTGCATGAACGGCTAAATTCACTGAACCACTGCCTACTGCCAATCTGAGAGGAGGCTTTTGAAAAGCAATTCTAATTCCTCTGTGAGACATCTGAAGCTGTTTACATCTACTGTGATGAATCAGAAGCTAACTACTATGAGAATCTGGAAGGGAAAAACATCTGAAAACAAATATAATTCTCATAAGCAGCACAGGGGGGAAACCTATAGACTCAAAATATTGACTATTAAACTAAGCTTAAAGATGTTGCTCAGATTAAAAAGACTGATGCAGAGATGCTAAGGGCACTCCAGGAATCAGATGCTAAATAGACACCAAACTAAAGTGTCAGTAGCACATTTGGCTGGCACAGCTGGCTGTTATCACATCCTAGTTGATGATGATAGCGATGACAGCCAGAGTGCTTGGGAGAATGTGTGTAAAATTGCTGTACAGGTAGCTGACACCTCAGAATTCAAAGACAAACAACTGGCTTACCAGGGAAACATCTGGAAAGCTGTTTCATGGGTTGGCAACTACAACCCTGATAATTACTGCAAGTCTTTGAAACAGAAAGAGAGGGAACTGAGGAGCCGAGATGACAGCTGCAATGGAACACTTCCATCATGGAGTGACAGCCTCAGGTACAATGATACTATTTTCTCAAATGACTGGAAGTGGAAGCGGATCTGTCCAGGAATCAAGCGTCAGCTCTCCAGATGGATACAAAGATCACAGGCAGAAATCTCCCCATGAAATAAAACAAATTGTGGCGACTGACAAGCAAATATCAGTTTGTTCTTTATAAGTAGACCATTTTTGTGAGAGTGCGGGCAGCTGTGCAATAATGTGAGTTACCTGCCAGAATTGGAGAAAAAACATTGAACAGCTACCTGCACAGTGTGCTCAGACGCTGCTGATGGTTTCCCCTCTTGAGCTTGTTGATGGAGATGCAGCAAACGTCCCAGCTGATCAGTGATCAGCTGAATGAAAGATGTCAGGAAGGAGCTGCGCTGTGTCTGCATCGTGCTCATGGATACAGAGCGACTGAAGCCCCATCAAATGGTTCAAGATGATCACAGCCGAGAACGTGACAAAGAAGTTGCGAGCCTTGCAGCGGCGCTCAGTGATGCCGCAATATTTCCGATGACAGCTCCAGAGAGGAAGACATCTTGGAGATGGTGCTTCATGCTTTTGCAAGGCTGAAGGATGTTAGCAAGGAGGAGCCACTGTGTCATTTTGTACATACAAACATGTATGACATGTCTGCTTTGGAGCAGCTGAAGAGAGGTAAATGATCTGGAAAGATGCTAAAGTGGAGAAGGCCAACATCACTAAGATCTCAGATGTAATGAAGCTTGAAACAGTCGGAGCTGGTACATTCCTCCAGCGTGGGACGGGACTCCACCAGTGGCTCCTGTCAGTACTGACTACAGTGTGACTGTGCACACTTTGAAAAAGGCACTTACTGTATAAGTGACCTCAGAAATGTGGGGAAGATGCAATTAGAGCACTTCTTGAAGGATGTGTAAAGAAAATACATGTAAGTGATACTGTTCATCAGGATATGGTCATGAGCTACCTGACCAAAAAAACACATTTATTTTCACTTGGTTTTGTTATTTACAATGTATTTTCTGACCCATTAAACACTGTACAAATAAAACATTAAAGAGGTATATGTGCATACTGCGTATGCTTGCATACAATAAACATGTACTATGAGACAGGTAGTCAGTTCAATTTTACAAATAGGGAAAACGGTACAAGGATATGAAGCTGATATTTACTGAGTACACACAAATCACCAGTTGGTGTTATCAAATAGGTTTAAAAAAATATTAAAAATTATGTTACTTTGTATAATAAATATCTATGTAATTCATAACAAAGCATTCATGATTTCTACGCGTACTCAAATATTCAGAGAATGCATTCAAGTTTAAGCTGAATATTTTATGTGGTCTTAAACTGCTGAAATTTTGAAACTAAACCTTTACTGTATATTCATATTTATACGGTGGCCCTGAGAGGTCAAACACAGAGCAACTTGTGTTTTTTTGTTTTTTTTCTATTTCTGTTGTGTTTTGTGTGCTTTTGCAGCTCAGGGCCACCATACATTTATGTTTGATTAACTTTCAGATTCAATTAAAATAACATACAAAACTGCATGTTTAAATTGTTGATTCACCCCATTATGAGTACAACAAAGAAACAAAAAATAATACATAATATATTTAAAGTTTCACAGTATCTAGTCAGTGCAGATTTGATCTTATTTTATCAGGCTTTTAAATGCAATTCTTCTGCAAATGCATATAAATGTGTATTAACTTAAAAACACCACAGCTTTGGTCTCTCCTTGCTGAAAGATCACTCTAAGATTTCTCATTACACACATGATAGATATTGCATTTATACAACAGTAACATATTTAAGGGATTAGTTTGTGGTCCAGAGGTTTCAGGTAACTGAAAAAATTGCAAACACCGAGAAGTGTTTGCACATCAGAGAAGAACATTAACAGTCCGCAGTCTTGTCAGTGTTGTATTTAGTGCAGCAGAGTGAGGTTTACTGAAGGTTCAACGAGACATCATTCTCACAAACTCTGTGGAGAGAGAGGATTTATTTTTATTGATGGTTAGGAAAAGGGAGCTATCACCTTTAAGTCTCCTCTCCCTTCTTACCTCCTAACACCCATCGAGTAATTTGATTTTCAAACTGCCTCCTAAAACAGATTCTATCATGCCTGACTGTATGAACAGCATTTTTTTTCAAGCAAGATTCAATTAAGGCAACATAATAAACTGGATATTTAAATTGCTGAGTCACCCAAATGAATAATACAACAAAGTATATAATTTATTTTTTTGAAGTTTCAGAGTATTTTATCCTTCCAGGTTGGATCTTATTTTATCAGGCTTTTAAATACAATTCTTCTGCAAATGCATAAATATATATGAACTTTTAAAAGATACCACAGCTTTGGTCTCACCTTGCTACCCATATAAAAGCTGTTTTTGATGTTTTTTTGTTTATTTTCCTTTAATATTCTTTTTTTCCCCCTTAACTTTCTTACCTAAAGGATAAATCCCTCACCTTCAAAGTCCACCTCTCCGTCCCCATTGAGGTCTACATCTCGTAGGATCTCATCAATCTCGCGGTGGTTGAGCTGCTCCCCCATTAGCTTCTTCATGGCTTCCCTCAGCTCTCCAAGGCTAATCTGACCATCGCCATCAGAGTCAAACTAGAAAGCACAATGGAAGGATTATTAAAGGAAAATACTCAGGTTAGCCAAGAGACATGATTGTAACCAGCTATGAGGTCAATGAGGTCTGGGCTGAAGTCATTTTATTTTTATAGATAGTAAAAATTGGCATAACTGAATAGATTATGCACACACACACACGCACACACCTCTCTCCTCTGTTTTCATTGTTTTATATACACAACTCTCATCTTCCATATTTCTATATACACAGGTGCTCCTGCAAAGAGGGAGGCTGGACAAAAGAAAGTTTCTGGTTTGAATTGTATTGCAAATCTAGTCCCTCTAGAAGTGCAGTCTTTTCTACTGGTCATTGGAGCAAAGGTGCAGCAAATGAAATATACATTAAGAGAGAAAAAAAAAACCCTGACAGAAGATTGCACACCTCTTTGAAGGCGTCCCTTAACTCTTTGACTCCAATCATATCTGCAGTCTCAGCAAGCATTTTGGGGCCCATCAGTTCAACGAAATCCTCAAAATCCACTCTGCCACCACCTAAAAGAGAAAGAAATACACATGGATCGTTTACTGAGGGTCCCACTGCACTGTGTAGGTAGTGCATAGCTGCTGCTGTTATAGCTGGTAACTCTCACCTGAAGGGAGCATCAAAAATATGCAGAACAACTTTTTTATTATTTGTTAGTTTTGTTGTTGGCCCTTTAGTTTAGGACCTATCAGACAGAAGTCACATGTTGTAACAAGAAGCTGTTTGTAGCGATGTCCAATGAAAACTGTCCACTGCAGCCACGAGCTGCGCTGTTCAAACATGCTTTTCTCTTCCTGTTTACAAAGATCTCTGGCATTCCTGGCATTTCCTGTGCAAGCCAAGTTTTTTAACCAATCGGCACTCCACATACACATATCATCATTGCTCCAGGGCTTTGTGCTGGAATGTTGGAGTACTGCACAAAAGTGCATCTCAATACTCTCTGCATTCACTGAAGTCCAACAATCCCTCTCTGTGTGTAGCCAAAGCTATGCAAAGAAGATACCATTGCTGGACTATAAATTATGCTCTTTTTTTCTAATCTCCCCTGTGGCCTGTTAATGTATAGGTTAGCCATTGTGCATCAGTGTTTTGTGATGCAAAATGCAGAATAAACCAGTATTCATTTAGATTCAATTCAATTTATTTATATAGTGGCAATTAACAACAGCAGTAACCTCAAGGTGCTTTATGCAGTAAAGTAAAGACCCTACAATATTACAATGAAACCCCAAAAGGACTTCATGACAGTGGAAAGGAAATTCTCCCTTTTAATAGGAAGAAACCTCCACCAAAACCAGGATGGAGATGAGGGAGGGGCAGCCATCTTCTGCAACTAGTTGGGGGTGAGGGGAAAGAGAAGAGAGAGACAGGGCAAAAGGCAAACTATGGGAGAGAGAGCCAGAGTTTAATAACCGCTAATGATTAAATACAGTAGCAGTGTATTCACAGAGAGTGAAAAGAGATAAGTGAAGAAGAAATGCTCAGTGCATCATAGGAAGCCCCCCAGCAGCCTAGGCCTATTGCAGAACGACTAAGGGATAATCCAGCCTTAAGAAAAAAGGTAAGTTTGAAGCCTAATTTCAAAAGTAGAAAGAGTGTCTGTCTCCTGAAACCAAACTGGGTGGCCGATCCACAGTAGAAAGGCCTGATAGCTGTCTCCCATTCTACTTTTAGAAATTGTACTGTAGGAACGACAAGTAAGCCTGCAGTCTGAGAGCAAAGTGCTCAGTTAGAATAATAAGGTACTATGAGGTCTTTAAGATTTGATGGAGCTTGATTATTCAAGATTTTTTATATGAGCAGAAGGAATTTAAATTCAATTCTGAATAACCGGAAGCCAGTGAAAACAAGCTAATATAGGAGAAATGTAAATAAATGCTGAGGCGGTCTGGATGAACTGAAGGGAGCTTTTAGAGTGACGTGATAATAATGAACCACAATACTCCATCACTCTGGGTCAGGATGTTTCTAATTTTAGCGATATTGCAAAAATTTATTTGTTTAATTTCACATTGAAGGACATATCCTGGTCAAAAATGACTCCAAGATTCCTCACAGTGTTACTGGAGGCCAGGTTAATGCCATCCAGAGTATCTGGTTAGACACCATGTTTCTAAGACCTCTAGGGCCAAGACCAATAACCTCAGTTTTGTCTGAATTTAGAAGTAGGAAATTAGAGGTCATCTAGGCCTTTATGTGTTCAAGACAAGCCTGTAGTTTAACTAGTTTATTTGTGTCATCTGGCTTCATGAAAAAATTAAGCTGGGTATCATCTGCATAGCAATGAAAAATGTATGCAGTGTTTTCTAATAATACGTTCTAAGGGAAGCATGTATCATATGAATAGAATTGGTCCTACTGTAGCATGCCACCTTGTGGAACTCCAAATTAACCTGTGTGAAGTGTGAAGAAAACTCCCCATTTACATGAACAAATTGCAGTGTATTAGATTGACATGCCTCAAAATACTGCAGTGTAGTACCTTTAATACTTATGTATGCCCTAGTCTATAATAAAATATTACGGCCATCAATATCAAAAGCAGCACTGAGGTCTAGCAGGACAAACACAGAGATGAGTCCACTGTCAGAGGCTGTAAGAAGATCATTTGCAACCTTCACTAATGCTATTTCTGTACTGTGATGAATTCTGAAACCTGACCAAAACTCTTCAACTAAACCATTCCTCTGGAGATGATCAGTTAGCTGTTTTACTACTACTCTTTCAATAATTTTTGAGATAATTTAATTCAACTCAGTTCAATTTTATTTATGTAGCGCCAAATCACAACAAAGAGTGCCTCAAGGCGCAAGAGAAAAGGAAGGCTGGAGATTGGCCTATGATTAGCTAAGACAGCTGAGTCAAGTGATGGCTTTTTGAGAATTGGTTCAATTACTGCCACCTTAAAAGTCTCTGGTATTTAGCCTGTTGATAAAGCTAGATTAATCATATTTAAAATTGAAGCATTAAGTAATGGTGAAACTTCTTTGAGCAGTTTTGTGTCACACAAAACTGTGATTGAGAGAGTGTCTAAGTAAATATAAGCAGTTATTAAACCTGCTGTAAATAATGAAATATCAGTGGGACAGCTGTAAATAATTTTTTTCTCTAATGCTTCAATTTTTTTGTGTGTGAAGGAATTCATGAAGTAATTACTAGTTAAAGTTAAAGGAATACTCAGCTCAAGAGAACTCTGACCCTTTGTCAGCCTGGCTACAGTGCTGAAAAGAAACCTGGGGTTGTTCTCATTTTCTTCAGTCAGTGATGAATAGTAAGATGTCCTAGCTTTACAGAGGGCTTTTTTTTTTTAAAATAGAATACCAGGCTAAATGAGAAAATACTGTTATATATTCAGTTTCTATGCTGTCAGGATAAGATCGAGAGTGTTTGAGAAAAGCCAAATGTGTCTAATAATAGATTAAATAAATCTATTCAGTGTTGAGGCTGGTTTTTGAATTTTCCTGTAAGGTGTACAAGGCTAACAGTCAGGCTTTCAAGTGAATTAAAACTCTGCCTATAGCAGGTCTTAGCTTGATTAATAAGCTGGAGTGGAAGATTGCTGCCACTCCTCCTCCTCGGCTTGTGCTTTGAGGATTCTGACAGTTAGTATGACTCCATGGTGTTAATTTGTTTAAACTTACGCAGTCATCCTGCTGTAACTAGGTCTCTGTAAGACAGAATGAATCAATATGTTGAACAATTAATAAATCATTTATTAATAGGGACATAGTAGGAAGGATGCTGTCTTTTCTAATATGATCAGCTTTTCCCCAGAAAGTTTTTTGGACACCGCTCAGACAGCCAGCATACGGCTAAACATGTCACTCCTGGTCCGACTGGGGATGGGATCAGAGAAAACTACATTGTTTTAGCAAAATTATATAAAGACTCAAAATTAATTTTAGTAATCTCTGATTGATGCAGCTGGGTATCATTACTGCCCATGTGAATTGCGATCGTGGCAAATCTACACTTACCCTTTGCCAGAACATTGGCTTCAGTGTTGCCTGCTCTTGACTCAGCAATACAATCAACTATGGTTGCTGGAGTCTCTAGCTTCACCTTTCTAAGAATAGAGTCGCCAATAACCATTTTTTTTTCCACAGTGGATGATTCGCAGAGTGGGGAAAATTGGTTTGGTTGCATATGCATGAGTTTCATTAAAAAATGTTCCTACAAGCTCCCCAAGTTTACAAGTTTATAGGTGAGGAAGGGACAAACAGAAATTGTTTACATCCACTCAGTAATGGTTCTGTTTTATTCTGGTGCTGCTACACTGGGTTTCTGAGTGAAAGCTTTTAGGGAATTGTAGACACGTGTTATCTGTCTGTGTGCAGGACTCACAGATTTGCTGGCTGAGTTCGATGAGTTCCATCTCTGTTGGCATGTATCCCATTGTCCTCATGCACTCGCCCAGGTCTTTACAGCTGATGAAGCCGTCCTTATCTTTGTCAAATTCTCTGAAGGCTTCACGCAGCTCTGCAAGTAATAAACACATCGATACACTTTACTTGTGAATGAAATATTTGCTTTTGGGCAAAGGTAAAGACAGCGTGTATACGTTTTATGTGATTATGGCAGGTTTTTTAATGAGAAAATGAGACATAGTGCTTTAATCAGTTTCAGTCTCAGTTGCCCTTGATCAAGGAGTGTGGATGGAAATGGGGAATGGGCTGTCTGGCCTAAAGTTGTGTTTCATACACTTTGCCGCATAAGTTTTTATTTAGATTCTTTTTTACATGTTCCGACGATGTAGGAAATCATAAGCATTTAATAGATTTCAAAGAGTTTTCTTTGCAAAAAATAATCTAAATTTACGCAAAGAGTAAGTATTTTGTTTAGTTTATTTTATAGGGACAAGTACGAGTGATCATTTTTGAGCATGACCGCATGCACAATTGTAACACAAAAAAATGGAAGTTACCCCATAAGCTGTATTGCGCCCACGCTTCCTATTTCATTTGTAAACTCTTATTTTGGCACCACTTTCTTACAGTGCACCAATGACATGAACGAGTTTTTAAAGTTTCACTCTTTATTTGGAGGGAGCCCTTACTTAGATGAAAAAAAAATTAAGCAATATTAGAGCGCATATAAAATCAATCTTTAGTAATTCTTTCCTGCTTTCTTTCTGTGTCCTATTTGCTAATTTTTGAGATGATTACAACATTAAGTACTTTGTACTCTGCCGTCTGTGTTGTTTGTGACTTGCGTGCCAACATGGATGATTCGCTTATTGCAGCCCAAATCCAAACTTGTCCAAATAAAACTAACCTGAACCTGAACAGATGGTGACACAGATTCCCCTGTCACAATTAAATCAGTGCAGAGAGCACAAACTGAATTTAGAAAATAAGACAGACGAATGGCTCACTTGCGTTCTCATATTTGCTGCAAACTGTTTGTGATATTTACATATGGAGACATTTAAGTCACATGTTTCATGCTAATTTTAAAAAAATATATTTTAGCTGCCCCGTGACCCTGAATTTAATAAGCTGAAGAAAAAGGAGTGATGGATATTTTAGTTGTAACAAAGCTTGCACATTTCAGCAAAGCACAGAGCTGTTTTGTTATTATTTTTGATTTTTTTTTCTGTACATTTTCTTTTTTTTAGTGTGCACACAGAAAACACTGATAAAAACAGATTTATTTTGTTCACAGCGCAAAATTTATTTATTTCCAAAAAGAAGGAAATTAACATGGAGGCATTACTGAGTGTTAGTTAATTTTTTTATTTTTATTTTTTAACAAAATGTATTGAATTAAGAAAATAAAAAAGTGATAGAATTTACTCTATACTTAAATTAGAAGTTGCATTTTCATGCACTGTTAAAATGTGAGCCAGACCTGAGGAACAGAAGTGATGGGTGAGCTGAACTTAAACTTTGAAGGATTATCCCTCCCTTTGAAAAATAATCCTTTACTTTCATCTTACCCATTTCGAGTTAAAAAGAAAGAAAGGGAAAAAAAGGGTCACTTTTCAAAAATTTTCACAGGCAAACAGAAGGTCTGAATGGAAGGCCGTTCAGAAAGAGGAGGGGGAATGGAGTGAGTGAGGATTTGGATTAAGAATCTGATTTCTCCGTACCTTCCATCTCTTCTGGCCGTAGATCTCTGTCCTGCGGTGGTGTGGATAGAAAACAGGGCATATGTAAAGAAAAACGAATAGTCAGGCAGGTTATGCTTTCAATCTTTTTTCTATTTCTGTCACAAAAAAATGCTGGAAACATTTTAGCTTCTTGTGCTTCTATTCCCACTTCTCTCAGTCCTGTGAGACTTTTTTTGTTCCATGTTCATCTGCTCAAGCAGAGATTCTATTAGAGGATTATTTGGTTTTTGATCTGACTGACCCTAATAGCCTTTTTAGCTGCTACACAGCAGCACTTGTATCCAGTCTCATTCTGCCCCTCCTGGTGGAGAAAGTCGACTGTGCATATGCTCCACAACATGCTTTTGAAATGTATTGTTGAGTAAATGACAGATTCACAGTGACAAAAACACCTATGTGTTTGCTTACAAACATGCAACAAAGTTGCTGATGCTAAAAATTCATAATGAACCAAAGAAAAAAGATTCTCATCATATTCAGTGTTGGTGAAAAAACTGAATTTCCACTTTAAAAAATAAAAATGCAAAATATTGGAAAGTAAATCAAAGAAACAAGAATGAGTTACAGCCTAAATCAGTTTAAATATTAACACAATAGTGCACACACTCACACACACAAAACACCATTTAACGGTTGATGCTGAATTGGCTAAAGGAATGAAAGGTGACACTGGGATAAATTTGTACACGATGTGTTCTTTGAGATTGTGACATCAGCAGCAGGAATAATACAGGCCTGGATTAAAGGATGCAGGGGAGCGAACAGTGGCAGGGAGATTACAGCAGTAAATTGTATCACAAATCATGAAGGCTTATCGGTTTTTCATTTCTCTATCTGCCAGTGATTTTTCTGTTTTTCATCTGCATCTGCAGTCCAGCTGGCTTTTGATTAAATGAACATTAACACACCTGTACAGAAACACATGCACCACTTTTGTTTGTCGCACCTTTTGCTAACATTTGTGACACATTTATGCGTAGAGAAAGGCAATACACTATATTCTCCTCTGTTTTTTTGTAGTTCATTCCCAAACAACAACAACTACTGTGCAATAATTTGTTTGAGAAAGGGGTGCAGTACGTTTATCATGCAACACAAACTGGACACAAAGTACAAAAAGACAGCAAACTAGAAAAGGATGGAAATTCCAGGAGAATGAGGCTGGGACCATTTTTAAGTTTCGCTTTCACTCCCTGTTTCTTTTGCTTTAGGCACAAAAATGCATGGTTGGGGTTTAGATTGTGCTTTTTGTCCTTTTTATCAGCGCTGCCCTGCCCTGACACATGCTCTGCTTAATTGTCTATTTTACTTTAAATGGGGCCTTAATTTATCAAATAAATATCATATAACAATTGCAACTGTGCAGTTGAGACCATAAACTCAGGAAAGTGTTTAAGAGGTCACATACAGTAGTTCTTTTTGAGAGTCAGCCCGTGCTGCTGGCCACTAGAAAACGTGCAGGTTTGAGACAAGATCACATTAGCTTCACTTTTTTGACTAGTCCATCTTTTGCGTAGAGTCTTTGTTCAAAATGGCATCATGTAGTTCAAATTATTGCTCATGATTATGTGACTAAGCTAAAACACCTGTTTGCCCAAATCATCACTTTAGTTTAGCAAATTAGCATGCTAACAGTTATTATTTTGCACAAAACACAAAGTACAGCTGAAGTTCACTGTAATATCATTTTGCATGTATTAATACTATTTTAAAAATGTCAAAATTATTTGCAAAAGTTGCTTGTTTAGCTGCTGAATGCTCCACTACATCCCCTTGACTGCTGTCTGCCATGGCTGGAAATGTGGCATATGAAATGAGTGAGGCTGAATCAAGACATCGTCCAAACTCCTGAGAAAATTATCTGGCTTTTTGGCTGCTACATGTTCCACTATATTCATAAAGCAGTTGCTCTTTGGTGCAGTGAAAGTAGTGTACAGAAGGTTTATCAGTTTATTTCCTCTGGAAACAGCTGCCCACTGCAGCTGGTGAAAGTTGCGTGCTGTAGAAGCAAAGCAATCAGTGTAAGGCTGCTAAAACCCTTTACAAATCTTGAAGGAACTGTAGAGACAAGTGCGTCTGGGACTGCAAGGGTCCCCTTTCACATCTCACACAGAGATTTGCTGCTTGCTGTGGATGTGTCACACATGAAAATTTAAACTGTCAGTCAGCTGGAAGAAGGAGAGAGTGACTCTAGAAGGCTGCAGTTAAAAATATTGATAGATTACTTTAAATCACATACTCAAAAGACAGCAAGACCAGCTAAAAAAAAAGTATTCATCCATCCATCCATCCATGCATCCATCCATCCATCCATCCATCCATCCATCCATCCATCCATCCATCCATCCATCCATCCATCCATCCATCCATCCAGTTCAGGGTTGCAGTTGGGCTGAAGCCTCCCAGCTATCATAGGGCAGGAGGAGGAATATGCCCTGGACAGGTCACCGATCTACTGCAGGGCTAACACAGAGAGACAGATAACCATTCGCATTCACACCTACGACCAATACAGAAAAGAATACAGTATTACATAAATGCATTTCTAATATATTCACATGACTCACTATTATTATACGTTTCTCCCCTACTTTCAGCTCGAGGACACCCGGTGTCAGTAAAGAACCTCTGCTCACATGCTGCTGTGCTAATGGCTCCTTTAAATTAGCCGTGCATTTGGAGAATAAATACCATGGCTCTGTGTCATTTCCACTTTACCTACATATGGCATTAACTTGTGATGAGAGGTGTGTATAAGACTCCAGATCTATTAGGGAGTTGAACTTGTGACTTAAACTAAAATCAAATGCCAAACTGTTGGATCAGTTATTCTCCCGTCTCATGCTGGTACTTCTCCTCCTTTTACAGCTCTGAAAATAGTATTTCTCAACAGTTTTCATTTCTTATTTTATTTTAATTGTTTGCTGATTTTTTTTTCTTTTTCCTGTTTGCCCATTTAAGTTTAGCTGTTGTTGTTTTAGTCTAGTTTTTCTTAGTTTCAGTATTAGTTTTAGTGATTATTATTAACACTAATACGATGAGATGGAGTGCAATAAACAATAAACATAAGCACCAAACTGAAAGACCAAAACAAGTCACTTCCTGGATGTTTTGCATTTGCAATGTGTGTAAAAAGGTGATTTAAAAAAAAAATCTTATTTTAGTTAATTAAAATGATTTTCATGTTTTAGTTCACAACAAATTGACTTTAAAGCATATGCATAAGTGGCTCTTAGAAAGTTCTAATACAGGAATACTTTCTCTCTTTCTCAGTTGAATATTGTTGAATACAGGATTGATGATGCAGTCACAGGTTGATGTTGTGATTGGTGGAGTTGAAAAGGGCTGAGAAGCTGTGATGATATCATCCTGAGCTCAAAGATGACCTCAGCTTCACCTTCACCTTCCCTTTGGATGGCACTTTGGAATTGGACGGATGAAAGGATTTATGGGAGATTTTGGCTATGACAGTTCTGGCAGTTCTGTGTATTTGCGTGGTGTGTGTAGTGTGGATAAATACATACAAGCTGGCTTTGGGCGAAGCCCTGTCTGAGGAAGATACACGCGGGCCCGACTATGTTGTGCAGCATGTTGCAGTTCTTAACCAGCGCGCAGAGGGGTTCATCAAACTCGCGCTCGTTCCCTCCTTCCTCCTCATCCTCCGTGTCCACCTCCCCTGCACCACCCAGTGTCCCCAGCATGGCGGCAGCCAGTGGGGCACCACTTTGTTCTATGGGTGACATTACCTTAGAGGAGAGGAACCAATCGGATCATCAAACACATGAAGCTATTACCGAAATTTTGGCTAATTTGCTCATTTTATTTCTGTTACAAACATTTTTAATAGACTTATTTATTCTGTTTATTGCAAATGAAAACAACTCTTTTGCCCAGTAGATAGTTGTCTGCAGCTCATAAGTAACTTGTAAATTACTATGCAATCTTTTTTTTTTTTTTTTTGTAATCTAAGAGCAATAAAATCTTTCCTTACCTTCTTCTTTTTACTGTTCTTTTTAGAAGCCTGATTGATGTTTCCCATCACCCTGCCCTCTTCTTCCTGTCTTCCCCCCCTCCCTTCCCTCCTTGTTGGTCCTCAGACTTCTCCAAAGTTTCTCCTCCTCTTTTCCTCTTTCTCCCCCTTCTCTGTTCAAACGTCACATGAAAGACCAAAATCCATACTAGATCCAGTGCATCCCAGGAGGCAGCGCCTTTTAACGCCCAGGAAGGAGGAAGGCAAATGTTTCCACTTGCACCTCTACTACAAAGAGCGACTCCTTTCAGAGCATGTGCTTCAGTCCCAGATCACATTGGTCCAGTGAGACGTAAAGTATGCATATGATGCCACATTAAATCCTAAACTCCTCTGGGTTGTTGGAGGCTGCCATGATGAGATTGGAAACGTTGACTGTGATATTATGGAATTGCGGCAGGGTGATGGAGATTGACAGGTTGGGGTGGGAGAGTTGGGTCATATCTGGGCTGAAACAACCTGCTGCTGCCAGACTCTGGCTCTGATTGCGTGACTCGACCATTTTCTCTCTCCCTTTCTATCCCTCTCTGCCTCTCTCTCACACACAAACACGGGCACATGCTCTATTTTCCCGCTGATCTGTAACCCCCTCTTGCTACAAGTGATCCCTTGAATTTGGACCAACTTAATCTAATCCATCCCACCCACCTACCCATCGCTCTCATACAAACATCGTGCTTATGGTTTCCAAATGACTAGTCGGACGGAGCTCTGCGTGTGTGTGTCTCTAAGTCTGAAAGAGAGAGAGAGAGAGAGAGAGAGAGAGAGAGAGAGAGAGGGTGGGGGTAGGGGGGGAGGGTGTGTGTGTGTGTAGAATTATGGATGGAGAGTTGGCTGCCTATTTAATCCCTGGCAGTTCAGATTAGAAGGAAAGAACTATGCTGACAGACTATGGGAGCACGGGGCTTCAAGTAGAAGAAATAGAAGAGGAATATTTATTGAAGTCATTATGGCACACAAATATAAATAAATAAATAAACATGGAGACGCACCGGGACAGACAGCAGTGCAAAGAGAGGGATATAACAGAGTGTTACTTCAAAAAAGCGCACGCCCAAATGTTTTAGAAAGCAAAATTAAAGGAGTGTGTAATAAAACTAGTTGCAAGAGTAATATGTGGATGTAATTCTGTATCCCTTAGATACTACTACTACTAATAATAATAATTATGAAATGATTACACCGATAATCCTGATCAGAACTGTGCTGCTATTGTGGAGGGTTGATGTAAAACAGTAGGCTAGTCCTCACTAGAGAAGGAGATTCAGTCTTATTGAACCGGTAAAGCTGTCTCTGTGTGTAACTCCTCCACCATCTGTTTGTACTGTGGGGTAAATACTGAGCTTTGAAAGACTGCCTTCCACTAGCTTGTACATTATGAATGCTTCGTACCCCAAACAAACTTTCAGCCTGGAATCTGCTCAGCGGTGTCTGTGCATTTGCTGCGTCTGGTTATGTTCTTGCGCCCGATCTCAGCCACATACCCCGATTAAGTAGAAGTTATATAAATAAAGTTGTCTAAAGCCACATGGCGGCAGAGGAGGGGCCGGTGTTATTAATTTTGAGGCAGTCTCACTCCAGACTTGTGGCATAAGTAGGTTTTAAAGGTATTTCTTTTGTATCAGGAATGTTTTAAGAAACTTTCTCATTATATCAACATGACAGTGAATTAAATCAGATTTTTCCCCCACGAGTTTTGAGTCATTTCCATTACAGTTCCCTACCATCTGTTTCCTCCTTTAAACCATCAAAACGTCCTCATTTCCTTTCCTTTTTGAAATAAAATAAAATAAAATAAAATGCAGGTGCTTGTTTTCTTACTAATCTGTTGTCTTAACTTAGTCCAGTCCAGGTCTGGATGCTCAAGCTGGGAACAGGTGTTCTTACCTGTGAACATATCTGCTCTTCTTTGTTGAAATCTAATTCTGGGTGTGGATGACTTTATACATCACACGTACAGCACAGTATGTATTACAGGCGTGTGTTGTTGGGTGTTTTATGGTAATAGTCATGAGGTGCTGTATGTGTGCCAGAGATTTAAGCAGTTTGACTAAGTCTGATTGCCTGCAGCCTTAATCCTCTGTGGTCAGTTTAGGAGAACAGACACATTTTTGTGTCTGTCTACATTCCCCCGTGTCCTTTCATTAGACCACTCATTTTCTTCCATCTGTTTCCTGAATTTAACCTATTTATCTTTTTTCAGCAAAACCCACATTTTTAGTGCTCTTAATCCCTTTCTTCTGGCTTCGCAGTTACTTACCGTGAACTAGTTTGTAAAACATGGCTTACATAACACAGTTCAAGCAATCTGAAATTCGCCTGGAATGTAACACTTATTCTTAAGCAGGACTCTGCAGTTCCTCTTGATCGCCAGCAGAGGGCAGCAAAGCTTAGGATGTTGAAAATAGGTCGATGAACACACGCTTAGTGGTAATACATATGCACTACCACTAGATGTGAGCTTCATCCCCAGCCATGGAAGACACCAGTTCATCATATCAGCAGAAGAATAAAACATTTTAGTACAATACATCAAAGTAGAAGCAGCGGGATGATGAGCATGGAGATGTTACACGGGAAAGAGTCAAGATTCTCCTTCTGACACTGAAGTCAGACCTTTCTATGAACTTTGAGATGCAGGGATGCATATTTTCCACTGACAATCTTCCAGGTAGAGAGGACATAGAATCCTGACATGACTTGCAAACTAAGGACTGAACACACAGTGCCTCAGTTAAATAACTGTATCGCCTTAGATCACTGATCTGGCCGGATACCCAGCAGATTAGCAGATGGAAGCCTTGGAGCTGTAATGGGCTTTTCCTGACATTGTTAATGCACTCTCAGTACATTCATCTGTGGTGCTAAGCCAAACTGCAGTGTTCAGCACTCAAAGATAATAGGTTGCACCAGTGAAACCCAGGTTACAAATGTTACAATAACGCAGCAGAAAAATAGAGCAATAAATACCATTAAATAGAAAATTAAGTTTAAGTGAGTTTAATTTAATGTTTAAAAAAATCATGAAAGGGGTTTAAAATCTTTTGACTGCAAGTTCTGAGTGCGGAAAAACGGATTAGTGGGAACGCTTCAAGGTGCCCTTCCTGAGTTTAAAAGAAGGGTGTGATGTTCTGGACTGTGTTATTGAGAGATGTTGTGTCCTAATGTTATTTCCTTGCTTTGAACCAAAACTGAATTTGTTGGTGTTCTATAGGAGATCTAACTTAAAGGGTTAATACACCAAAAGTTGATTTTGATAACATTTGCTCAGAAACTCTCATCAGGGTGATTAGTAGTGAGCATAGGTTAAATTAGTTCACACTACTAAATTGGCTTCATTAACACCTGTCTTAGATTTTCTTAAAAGAAATAAATTCTGAAGTTTTTAGATGAAATCTGATTCTTAAATGAAAAACTAAAGCTTTGTGGAGTTTGAAACAAAGTTGGGTAAACTGAAATTTGCTTTGAACAAAGGAGGTTAAGTGTGACCTACTTGACAGTGAATATGGATTGTTGTACATTTTTGTTTTATTAAAAGTGCCGGCTTTTCATTTAAGTGTTTCTGGTTCTGGTCTTTTCACTGCACTTTGCTCCGCCACTCATATGCACCCAGAACACTGGCCCTGCAGCTTAGACACCTGTTGTACAGTGACATAAAGGCTACACCAGCACAAAACATCAGGGAAATAAAACATCTTAATATTTTGGCCTTGTGGCCTTTATCATTTATATACAATAATCTGGCAGATGACTGGTAAAAAAAAAAGTCACATGGGAAACGACTTCCTGATCTTAAATCCATCTTTTTTAGCAATACGACAACAATTGCAATCTTAAAACAGCGTGGTGTGATTGCAGCCGAGGTTACACGTTTTTGGGTCAATATTCTGTGTGTTTTTTTCTCTTTCTCAAACTTTAAGGAAAATCCCTTTTATGAGACCTTCATCTCTCACACCCACTACAAATCTAAGTCCAGTTATTTCAGCTTCTGGTAAACTAGAAGAAGAAATACTGTAGAAGAAATGATCAAGAAAGACAGGAGCCCAGAATATCACAATCTCACCAAGGCGGAGCATCAGGGTTTAACCGAGTTAAAAAACAATGTAGAAGTTACAATCATATCTGCAGACGCGGGAGGAGGGATTATGATCGTGGATTCACGCTATTATCGGACTAAGAATTTACAGAAAACTCATGGAACATTTCTTGAGCATCCACCCATGTGAAGGAAAACATATCTAAGAGGAAGTTTATACACTTCTGGAAAGATTGCTCAGACTTGGAGGAATTCAAAAGCAGGGCGAAGGACATGGAAGTACCGCCCCTCCATAATCAGCAGAGCCTACAAGCATCCTTTAACATCTTCAAGATCCGAACTGCTCAAGAACAACTTTCATCACTGAATGTAACCAGAAACATAATTGGCACATCTTCACAGCTGAACCATTTCTATGTGTGATCACTGTCATTTTGAAGAGCTTGAACAATCAGAGATTGATACTTCGCTTCACCGTAAAGGAAACTTCAGGTGTGGAAAATGCAGTGAGTGTAAAAATCTGTCAGAGTTGCTGTTTCACAGAGAGATGTATTGGATCTCAGCACTCAATGGTGCAATGACACCTGCTGGGCTGAATGATGGTTTTTGCTTAAAATGTTTTCCATGGACAAGTTTATATGATGTATAATAAAACAGAAAACTTGTAACCTCAGTTGCATTCAGACTAATCCGTTTTATGATTTGCAATTGTTGCGTGAGATCAGGAGGTGGATTAGCATGTGACTTTTGTTTTTAAACAATCATCTGCCAGATTGTTGTATATAAACGATATGACCTCCATTCTGTTTCATGTTCTGATGAAGGCCACAAGGCTGAAATGTTAGCATATTTGCTGGCGTGGCAAAATAAATTGGCGAAATTTAGATTTGTTAACGATTTCTCGACGCTTTTCATGACTTTGCTTTTGCTTTCTTACACATCTCACAATTACGCACAAAATACTTTGGATTCACTGGAGCAATGGCTTCAAGTGGCATTAAGTAGGGACCTTGTATAAATGGAAAGGTGCACACAAAAAGATGTGCACCTCTAGAAAAGGATGTGCACACAGAACTACAGAACAGTTGTTGTTTTGTTCTCCGACAAAAAATGAAGCGCTCACACCCTGCCTCTACCAGCAGCTTGGTGTGAGCACAGAGCTTTTCAGCCATAAAACCCAAAAACAAAGCAGCTGGGTGAGAATTCATGTGCCATCCCTCGACAACTGCAAGCACACCAGATGCCTGAAAGACAAGGATAGAAGACAGGCCAACTGAAAATCCAGTGCTGGGGCTGTAAACAACATGATGGACAGATTCCAAAAGCCAGGATTTTGCATGCCATGCTATGCTAACAGCTTTGGGGTAGGTCAGGTCAAACATTTTGTCCGAGATGGGGCATGACTACAGTATGTGTGTGTGCACGCCCACTTTTGCACAATGACACACAAACGCAAATTCATGTCAAAGTAAGTTCAAATGAGGTAAACAGGGTGATTTATAAAGTCAACTATGCAGACACTCAACTCGACCACAAAAATGCTGAAAGAAAAGGAAAAAAAGCTGCAGCCTAAATAATATCAGTCTGCATCTCCTTCACATTTCTTAGTAGTATGCTAACATGATGTCAGCACTTTGAATGGAAACATAAAGAGTTTACTCCTTCACTGGGTCGTATGTGTATTTTCCATCCATACACATCCAACAACGCCCTTTGACCTTAAACGTGAGATAATCTCTCTGATAAGTTGTGGCTCAAGTTAAGCTTGGAGATAAGACTGAGCTGTAACACAAACATGGCACACAAATTAAAGCTGAAATCATCTAGTGGATCCCCACATGTATCAGTGACACCACGACAACAGACGTTTCACACAGTGACTAAATGAGATGAACTTACTCTCCATCCTGAGTATCAGTGTTTTCCATTCCATTAAATTTCAAAGCATAATTGTGGAGAAAAATTACTGTAATGTAATGAGAAATCCAGACCCTGTTCTCTGTGTATGAAATACTTCTTAAATAAGTAGATCAAATTACTATAAATGAGCTAGAAGCCTGTAAATGTGGCTGCAAAAATGTAGCTTTCATGTGTCCTTCAACTTACCGCTAAAAGAGGGCAAACTCAATAACTAACTGATTATGTGAAAAAAATGGAGTTTAGCAGCTTAACTGCCAGATATGTAAATGTGGAGAGTGAAAAGGAAAGTTACATCAGTGCCATGTGTGCTTTGTTTGCTGGATATTGATATGTAACATGTCAATTTAAGAAACAGTTTTATGTTCATGTTTCCACTGCTTCAAAGAAAAAAGTCAACAAAAATCAAGTAACTACAGGTCTAAATTTGCAACAGTCAGCCTTCTAATATGATCAAATTATGATCACTTATGTCAAATTATGTAGTTAATGGGAAAGAGGAAGGACTTCTTGACCATATTGCAGAAAATTTGGACAGTTCCTCTCAGCTCTATATATGTTTTCGCATCTTAACAACCACCATACGCTACATGACTAACAGAGAAACTAGCTGCTGAACATAGTGGAGAAAAAGATGATCATTTTACCCAGATCCCTGATCTGTCAGTTCTTCAGTTCAATTCAATTCAATTTTATTTATATAGTGCACAACAAACAGTCACCTCAGGGTGTTTTCTGTTGTAAGATAAAGATCCTATAATAATTACAGAGAAAACCCAACAGGCAAAATGACCCCCTATGAGCAAGCATTTGGTGACAGTGGGAAGGAAAAACTCCCTTTTAACAGGAAGAAACCTCCAGCAGAACCAGGCTCAGGGAGGGGCAGTCATCTGCTGTGAACGGTTGGGGCTGAGGGGAGAGAGACAGGACGAAAGACAGAGATTAATAATAACTAATGAGTAAATGCAGAGTGGGGTATAAACAGAGTGAAAAGAGGTGAATAAAAAGAAACAGTGCATCATGTGAATCCCCAACACCCCCCAGCACCCTAGGTCTATAGCAGTATAACTAAGGGATGTTTCAGAGTCAGCTGATCCAGACTAACCAGACCAGTTGTTGGATTAGTTGCCATAGCAACATGACCATAATATCACACCGTTTCTGGAGCTTCTCTGTGTACACGAGACAGACTTCAAAGATGACTTAAAACAAAGTTTTTTGTCTTTGCTGCTGCATTCGGGTTAACAACTTTAGTACAAGACAGTTTGGTAAAATTCCACATTCCCCTTCATAATTACTCCAGCCACAGAGTTGCTGACCGTGGTTCCGAGGATCGACATGTTTCCACCCGTCTGTGATCACATTCATTGGTGACTGACTCCGGCTTGGCTAATCAAATTCTGCTGTGGCTTTGAAGAATGGAATATGCTTGGTCAATCTTACCAGGACTAGCTAATTCTGGATCACCCAGCTGATCTCGGATCTTTCAGGGGGATGTATGAGGAACTGGCCCCACGCCTACTGGATGCGTAATCACACAATTGCTTGTTGTTCTGCTGCTGCCAACACAACAAATTAATGCAGCTTTAAGTATAAGCATTTAAGCATTTAAGTATAGCATAGATTCTTATAGAAGAAAAGACTCTTTAACAAACCAACCACTACTTCAGTACAGTGTTGTTTTCGTTAACGATGACAATAACGAAATGATTTCGTTGACGACCCTTTTTTTCACGACGACAACGAGACGATGACGAGATACAC
>JAVDPK010003191.1:203361-235188 GCA_034780415.1 Cichlasoma orientale
CTATCTATCTATCTATCTATCTATCTATCTATCTATCTATCTATCTATCTATCTATCTATCTATCTATCTATCCACCTATCTATACTCGTAAACAGGTCAATAAAGTGACTGAAAAGACAAACAATCTAAATTCAACCAGTAATTTTAAAATGTTTATCAAATTAATACCAAAGTGATACAATGATAACTTTTTATTTACAACATTAGTTGTTATAAATCACTGCAAAACGCTGAACATTTAAATCCTTGGAATGCAAACATGTAAGGAAAAAGCCAAAAAGTCTGAAAAAAAGTGATGATGCTGCACTTTGATCCAGCAGTGCTTTGAGCTAAATGATGAAATTCAAACACTAACGTGTTCACAATATAAATAGTCGTGCGTGAATGCTAAGATTTTGTAACGTTTACATAACACAGACCAGGCAATGATGTTTTCTGTTGTAGAAACTGAATTTAGACCTCATGATGGTGCTATAAGGAGCTTATTATTGTCACGATTCACCTCACTGCTGGTTGGCTTAGTTCAAGGCTTTAAACTCGTTATATTTATATGTATTATATGTGTCTCTAAGTACATGTAGGGCATGTATGCTTAATTAAATGTGAATCATTCTCTTCCTGAAGCATGAAGCCAAAAATCAGCTGATGTCTCAGCTATGCTCCGCCTTATTGTCCTGCAAAAGTGATAAGAAGGGGGGCTGCATGCTATCTGACTGACAGGGTGACACCGGCGTTCCTAGGTGAACATCTCGACTGCTCCTCCTCCTAATATGATTTATTAAGCTCTTTCTTGGGGCCATCAGTAATCCCCCTCTTTCTTCGACCAGTCCATCAAACACTGCTCCCAGACTCTGCCGTATCCTCACACAGAAGTGCGGGCAACTGAAGACATAGAGAATGGGGTTCAATATTGGATTTAAGAATGCCAATGTTGTAGCTAGGGGTAGCCCCACCTCCACTAGTTTGAGACATTCTTTTTTATATTGAGCCGCCACTTCAATCATACAGAAGATGTGATACGGAGCCCAGCACAGTGCGAATGCTGCAATCACAGACGTCACCATTTTGGAGAAGCTCTGGGATAGCTGGCTCTGATTCGTCAGATTAGGGGTGGTGGGGGTGAAGGGGCCTTCTTTCGTGGTTAAAGCTGGACCAGGGATCAGAGAGATCATTTTTGTGGTTGTAGTTCTTCCATTTTTAGTTCCTGATTCTAGATTTCTGTCTGACATAATCAGATCATCAGTTAGTCTGCAGGCACTTTGCTTCCTCCTCCTGTTCCTGCTCCTTAGACTCTGACACATTTTGATGTAGCTTCCCGCAATCATAGCCAGTGGGAAAAGGAATGCTAGCAGCAGCTTGGACATAGCTGTGGTCCACTGCCTCACATTGCAATCCGTCTCGAGAGTGGCATTCGAGGATAAATACATGGCGAAATCGTGATAGCACAGCTTCCTCTCGTGCTTTGTTTCAGTCACTGAGCGGAAAACATAATAGGGCAATGTGTTAACTGCTGCCCATAGCCAACCCAATATGCACACTTTCCACGCTCCTGCCACTGATCGACGATTTTGGCTCCACACTGGCTTTGTCACTAGAAGTAAGCGGTCCAGTGAAATGGCTGCCAGCAGGAAGGCTGATACAAACATGTTGATGAAAAAGATGGCAGCCTGTACTTTGCAAAGTGGGTTGCCAAGCTCCCAGCTGTGACGAGAGTTTAGGTATAACGTGAAGAGGGGAAGCGTCAGGGTAGCCAGGAAGTCAGAGAGGGCCAGGTTGAGCACCCAGATGGAGGCCACGGTGCGTTTCCTCAGGCGGAAGCCCACCACCCAGATGATCAAGGCGTTCTCCAAAATCCCCAGGCCCGAGACCAGTCCGTGGATGCAAACCACAGCCATATTGACCTGTGTGTTAATGAGTTCGTGTTCCCTCATCATTTCAAGCTGGGGACAGAAGAACTGCTTCTCCGAGATATTTGACTCGAGAGCCATGTTTGATATCGGGGGTCTGAAACGAGACACAGACAAGAAGCTTATGAATAACCAATTAAAATCAGAGTTAGGAGTACTGATTTTAATATGCAGATACTGGCACACAATGTGGCACATAAAGACTCCTTGATTAAAAGGGATTTGCTTCCTATTAAGTCAGATTTAGTAAATATACAGTCGAGAACATATAGGTTCAAAAACACCAGAGCTCACTCTGGTATTTACAGTTTTATGAGTCTTTGAGCCACAGTTTTTATGTTTCTTTTGTCTGACTTTGATTTTTGTTTACAGTTATCTACAGTGTAAACAATAATGAGGGTGACTAATTACATGTATGCATACATGCATAGATTCTCTCATGTATGTCAAACATGGCTGTCCCTCTGCATTTCACTGGTCTTGAACATGTAACTCTTTCAGCCAGACGAAGCAATCCATCAAAGTTTCTGTCTCAGAGAGATCTCAGCACTCAACACAATGACACCTGCTGGCCTGAATGGTGATTTCAACTTAAAATGTTTCCTTCAACCAAATTTAGATAAAATAAAAAAAATAATATATATAAAACTGACAAACTTAGTTGAAATGATTCCATATTTTTCTTGCCTGCTTATCTTTATTGAGTAATTACACACTTTGCTTTCATCATCATGACTAATACAGTTATAGGCAGATAATAAAACCTCTGATGTCATATTCCCCGAAGTAGCGGCATCATTTTCTGACTACAGTTACCTTTTGCTGCTAATTTTCAAGGAAGTCTGTTGTGAGGAAAAAATAAGAAAAATGTACACACACAGCCTCTTTGATAAAGAAACATGTCAAATCTTGTTTCTGTGGTCTAACCACATACCATCTATTGGGCAACCACACATGTTTAGTTAAGGAGAATGCTTAGGAGAGCTCAGAAACACCAGGAGCCTGTGAACTGTGCTTCCCTCTGTCTTTATCAGCCCATAATATCTCTGCTGAAATAGACACTTTGCACTAAATACTTACAGACACAATCTCTCTATTAAATGGCAGAGCTCTGCCAGGTTTGAAAACTTTACCATGCTGTGCACCCAACGCAAAACATCCCAGAATAAGCCAAAAAAGAATTTATATTAATTCTTATTATTATTTTCATCGCCTTTCCAAATCATTTTAAAAAACGTTAATTTGGAGGCGATGAAAGAGGACATTAAATAATCACATTTTCACTTTTGCCATTTGTTAACACGGAGCTGGCTATCAGAGTGCAGAATTCACAGTGGGGGAGTGTGATGTGATGTTTAAGTTAGATGTACACCCTAGAGGAAATACACTCTCGTTTTTACAACACTCCCTGCAGAGATTTGCTCTTTGGGTTTATCTGCTGTCTCATCAGAGATTTGACTTAAAGGCTGCAGGCGTGTCCTGTAAAAGTGAATGGCTGGGAACTGTTCAGCACTGCAGGGCAGGAATGTGAGATTAAGAAGACAGACAATGAGAGTCATGACCGAACAAAGAAGAGCTAAAATACACTGTGAATATGAACTTGATGTTCCACTTTTAAAACCGCCTGAACTGCCTTCTCTAAGTGTTCTCCATGGTTACTAATTCTCACTTATTTTCCAGTTGTTAACTCTTTAACAGACTCTAATATTCTCAGTTAAGTGTCAATATGGTTATATCGAGTAAAGATTAGTTACAGGCATGGAAATATGGCTTGGCACATTATGGTATGTTTAATAATCACATTTTTTTATTTAAAAAAACAAAACAAGTGACTGTTTAAATTGTAAAATTTAAAGTGTCATTCTTTTCCTTCATCTATGGTTATATATTCAGTTATTTCCCCTCACACAAGGTATCCAGATGAGGTAAGCGCAGCACCAAGTCTGCACATGACTACAGACGTATGAGTAGCTATAAATGAGACACGGTGCTGACGTGAATGCATGAGTGTTTGTTCCATATTGTTACCAATTTAGAGGCCGCTTTAGCTTTCAGGAGAACTTATAGGCAGCTGCTGCATCGCGCTTTAATGTTAAAGCCAATATTGATGTTGCAGTCAGCTCTGCATGTCACCTTGGATCTGACACTATCACCTCTAAGGTTTAAATGTGACACGGTAGCGAGCATGCAGGATTCAGATATGAGCTTTTATCCTGTATCTGAATCTGTTATTTCTACATGAAGACACTGTTTATTGTTTGAATTCCAAAAGTAACCCCACAAGCACCTAATTTACCACATATGACTGGATTTTTTTTTAGGTATGAATTACGCGGTTCATAACTAAATTATGAATTCAATTTAATAGAAAAAAAAATACCCAATCTTGGATTATTAGAACAGGATGTATAGAAGTAGGTATGCAACAACAAAAACAGCAACATTTCAAAGAAATAATATTTAAGACATTAAAGTTGCATTACTGTAAACTTTGGTAAAAATAATTAGTACAAATTAAACATTAAAAATTGCTCAACAACACCAAGAAGAAGAGGAAAACCACGAGGACTTTAACTTGTTCTGATGGCTAGATTCAATCATCATCATGCTGTAAACATAATTCACTTCAGCAGGTTGGGAAACACTCACCTGTATAGTTGGTCACATTCACAGAAGGGACAGAAAGTCAAAAACTTTCATAAATTTCTGTTACGCATTTCTTGCAAGCCTATTTTTCCTACTCATCTCTCCAGTTCTGTCAGTTTTCAGCGCTCTCAAGTCCTGGAGACACCCACTGAATCCCAGACACGCAGTGATGGACGCAGACCTACCTCCCTTTGCTCCACCCCCGCGCACTGAAAACATTTCTAACGACTTAGTGGGTGTAAGTCAGCATAAGCTCATCTTTCGCTAAAATTCCAAACAGGTGCACAGAAACATAGAAGAATATTCAAATGAGAAACACGGAAAAACTTGAGAATGTCGGAGAAACAGAAATTTGATACCTGATGATACATGTATCACTTGTCCTACATGATTAAATATCATGATAAGGCTGGACATGTGCAAACTAGTTCTTGCAACACTTCAAACTGTGAGACAGTTTCCATGATGAAACACTGCAGCACCAGAGCTTCTTACACTATCACCAACATATTCTCATGTACACGAGTTAAATTCAGCTGAGTAAATGATTCTGATATTATTACCAGCTCAGTAGTAAAACCAACCAGTAACTGTAAGTTAAAACTGCACTAGATAAATAAATAAATAACTGTTTATATAATATTTATAGCAAGTAATGCTATAAATGAAGTAAAGCTTTACATTCACTTTAAGTAAAGCTTTATATTCTCACTCACTGTTTTATCACTTCAAGCTGCAGCAAGAAGTTTTCTTCAAGCACTTTATTACCGTGGTACAAGAGCTATACACTGCTTTATCAGTGCCAAATGGCAGACTGCCAACAATTACTAGTGAACACAGTAACAGCCCAGCATTGATGCATCACTCTTAGTTTAACATTGTGTTTGTTAAAAAGACTTACTTGAGCTGGCTGTCCAGCCAACCCGAGTAAAATGGCTTTGGTGACCACGAGTACCATTTTTGCTCCAACAGAGCTCTGTCGGAATTCAGGATAGAATTCAGGAATTCACTTTTCTGCAGGAATTCAGAAAAGTGACCATCTCACCAAAACTGTATCACTTTATGATATAATAGCACGGACACCACTCTGTGTAGAAGGCGAATGACCAGCCCATTTTTAGCCACATTAACAAACTCTGAGAGCACAAAGAAAATAATTCTCTGGTCTGATCTCATCTGTGTTGTAAAGCATGGTGGCAGCAGCATCATGTCATGTTCCTTCTCAGTGGCAGGGAGACTGGTCAGAACTGAGGAAGGGATTATCCAGGTCCAGGTCGTGGGCCCTCTCCCCAGCTACCTCCTCCAGTTTTCCCAGGGAGAACACCAAGGTGTTAGCGAGCTAGCCAAGAGACATAAGCGCCCAAAACACCTCACATAGAAGGTGCTGAGGAAGCATCCTAGTCAGATACCCGAACCACTTCAACTGGCTTCTTTTGATGAGGAAGAGCAGGATTCTACTCTGAGCCCCACCCTATTTCTAAGGGACAGCACAGCCACCCTTCTGAGCAAGCTCATGTCTGCCACTTAAATCTCTGTCTTGTATAATTCTCATTCTTGGATTGAAAGTTAACAGCTTTGCTTTTGCACTCAGCTCACTTTGCCCCAACAGATCAGTACAGCATCAATCTGTCAATCCCCTGCTCCACTCTCCCCTCACTGAACAAGACCCCGAGATACTTGAAATCTTCCACTTGGGGCATCAACGTGCCCCTCACCTGGAGGTCACTGCACCCTTTTTCTGGTCTCAGACTTGTAGGTGCTAATTTTCAGTTCCTCTTCGCGCTCGGGTGCAAACTGATAACGCCCCATGGTGTGCAAACAGTGGAGAGGTGATCCTGAGGCCACCAAAGCTGAGACCCTTTGCTACTGAGCTGTGCCTAGAAATTCTGTCCATAAAAGTTATGAACAGAACTAAGAATGGAGGAATGGCTTCAAATACAGAGAGGTCCTTTGAACAACCCTGCACTAGAGTGCAACATGAGACTTGACACAAAACCTTCAGACAAGATAAAGCATCATTTATGGTCTCGCAAATGTGTCCGTGTGCATGTGCATTTCTGTTTGGACAGCGAACAGAGAGAGGTTTTCACCCACTGTGAACATGCTCCCACTGAGTCCTCCAAATTCCCAACTGCACATCGCTGGTTAAGCTATGCGTCGGTCGAATGCTGGTTGGTTGATGAGTGGACTGGAAAAGGGAACGGGGCGACAGCGGAGTTCATGGGCAAAAGGAGACGTGTGAAAAAAATCAGATCAAAAATACAGCATAACAGGTACAGACAGGGGCTGCTGTGTACACTTATCATTGTTTTTAACACTCGGTTTCACTTCTGATCTTTGTGTGTTATAACTCCGCTCTTCTCCAGCTGGCCGATGGCCCAACAACAGCACAAGCAGGTGGCCCACAGACTTTGTACACAGCAAACATTCTCTGCAAGTATGCGGGCAGGATGTGACTGCCCACAGACTGCCTACGCTACCCCAGCTCAAATATAAAACAAGCACAAGACAGTTGGGTGGGTTAGAATTGAAGATGGCAGTCCAGAAACATTTCCCATCCATTTTGAACGGATCTGCCAGGAAACAGTTGTTGTAATTCAGATGGAAGACTCCATTCTTTGAGCTCACTGTGCCTCTGCATTGAGCACACGGAGATGAATTTAGTAAACACCGTTTTTCCATTTTAATTCATAGTAAGAAAAGGAAAATGGGCCTTTTTTTGGCCACTTTGTGAAAGTGCTCTGCATGACTAAGACGTCCGTGTCCACTCCTTTTCTGACTCATGTTGAACAGAATATACAAATGATAAACTCTAGAGGGTTCTTTCCCGTTTTACTTGTTTTATGTTTTTGGCCTTTGTAGGTTCTCCTACTGGCTTATAATTGAAGGATCAAGTAAAAAAGGATTTAGCTGGGTGCTACATGTAACCCCACCTCTTGATTCCACTAATCCAATGCAATTTAAGTAGCTTTTTTCATTACAGAGAGCCAAATTGTAAGAAAAAAAGAGTCTAAAACCTTCAAATATTATAGAACCTAAGAAATAAACAATCCTCTATCAGCAAAAATGTGGAAACAGTGGAGCGAAATATTACTTCATCACACAAAATATTTTTCCATTCATTTTCTAACCCAGAGACCTCTGTCTTCCCGAACACTGCCTCTGGCTCTTTTTGGGAGAAATCAAGGCTTTCCCAAGTCATTACAGTATTGCAAGTATTGCAGTAAATAATGTGTTGGTCAAGGTGTGAGCAATCTGATTTAATATGACGCTGTTCCTTGTTAAAATGCCTTCCAGTTAACATGGATTACAGCTCATGATGTCATGTATCAGGCCCCTCCCCCTAAGGGTCTGTTTATATTCAGTGTGGCTGCACACTTTGAGGCCCACTTGAGTCATCACAGCTAGGAAACATTAAGCTATGATTGTATTTCAGAGTTTAAGTTTATTAAATTTAATTAAATTTTATTTATATACCACCAAATCACAACAAACAGGGTCACCTGATCCAGCCTTAACTATAAGCTTGATCAAAAAGGAAGGTAGAGAGGGTGTCTGTCTCCTGAATCCAAACTGGAAGCTGGTTCCACAGAAGAGGGGCCTGAAAGCCACTAAATGAACAAATACATTTACTTTCTTTTTGCAGAATTGTCATGAATTCATTGCTGGTCATAGCTCTGCTGGCTTTGGCTCTGTCAGGGCCAGCCACGGCCTTTGTCTCCGATGGGGGTGATGCGTCCTCTCATGTCAGCATTACAAGAACGGCTCTACTGCAGAAAGTGACGGAGACATGTCGGGCGGTGGCTGAGAAATATGGTTATGAGTTCAACCCCACGGTAGGATGCAGAAACAAAATGTACACAAGGGCACAAACTTAGTCACCTGAGTCATGAATAATAAAAAGTAATAAAAAAACCCACTGAATGAATATACCCATCATTTTGTACTTTTTATTATTGCATTAAAGTTAATAGCAGGGGATGCAGTAGACTGATAGGCTCCCCAGGCAGCTTTTTAACTATTTTAGGATACTCTTTATGACAACTGTAGCTCCATTCATAAAGTAAAGCATATCTTCTACTCACCTGCTCATTTTTAACAGATACCTTCTTACAACTTCCTATTGTTGCCCCGCAGGGCTCGTCTCCTGAAGAGCTGGTCCAGGCCTGTTTAGGTCCCACAGCAACAGGAGACGTGTCTGGCGTCAAGTTTCATTCTGCTCTTGAAGACATACACAGTCAGAACGGACCGGTAGACCGCGACTTTGCCAACAGGTAAAGCAAGAAAAAATTCTCAGTGAATTACAAAGAAAACTATAAATTACTCTTTTACAAATTGTAAGACAAGGATTTCACTTACATGACAAAAAAAACTTTCAGTCCTCCACATCACTTCAATTCTGAGGCCTTCTTGGAAGGACGTGGCCTGATCACTCAGGGCATGTTGGCCATTAAGGCTAACATTCGCAGTGAGAACTTCCCCACTGCAAGGCAAACGCTGGGTCGAGTCCTTCACACGTTACAGGTAAGAAGGGTGCAATAAATTGGAACAGCCATGCGATGGAAAGTAGAAGCATGGAGGTTATGTGTGGTCTGCATAACGTGTTTTTGTGCACTCTCAGGACTTTTACAGCCACAGTAACTGGGTTGAGCTGGGCTACACAGAACCATATATCAACCTCATAACCCCAGGCCTTCCCCTAGATAACCTGGCAGGTAAGTGTGTGTTATCATCATCGATCATGCACCCATCCCATTTCTTTGTCATAAAAAAGATCATATCCATGCAATCTTTACAGAATAGACCAAAGAGCAGAGATTGGAGCTAAGGGAATGGACGGTGGCCACTTCTGATTGGCTTGTAGTTACAGTACCAGTCAAAAGTCTGTCCAATCTTTTGACTGATACTGTATGTGTCATTGTCGGATCATCATGCACAAGTCCAAACACTGCACATAAATAACAAATTAAATAAATTAGTTACATAGAATCTCACTAGTTGTTAAAAGGTTTTATTTAAAATCTACAAGTTTTATTACTACTTGCATATTTCTCAAGCAATCAACTCCCACAGTTTCTTACTGTTATTATTATTATTATCTTTTTTTGGGTGTAGATGTGAACACTGCTACCTGCAGTGACTGTGCCAGCGGAACTTGCGCTAATCAGCTGCTCCCCAACATCCTGAAAGAGAAGAAACTCACATCTGGCTATTTGGGAATCGACGCTTCTTTTAAACCTAAAGGTATCACACACATGTCCATAAATTATATGCATATACACCTTAATCATTTAAGGTGTCATTTAAATATGCTTTGACAAAGTTGTCATAGTAAATTAAAAAAATAAGACAGTAAGATTTCACTTACTGTAGTTTAAATCAGGTTATGCATTTGTGATTTATTTTTGGTTTAATAAAGTTCTAAAACCCACATACAAGATAAGAAACATGATTAAATGATTGAATGGACTTTCAGGTAGGTAGCAGTTTCAACCATATCTCAGTGGAACCTCTCCCACCTGTCCTCTGTAAGGTAAATGCAGCCATGGTGGTGCAGCTGATCTCACTAGCACACGATCTCCTCGAGGAGGCATCAGCAAAGACGAGTCTCGCCAAGACAACTGGGCTCTACACAATGCTGCTGTGAAAGCAGCCACGGCCGCCACGCTCCAGCTGTTGGAGGACGTCCGTTTGGCTGTAGGGGACGATGACTTCCTGAGGTACCATAGTGAGATGAGAACAATATCCTGAGCTTGAAAGAACAGAAGATATTTCAAAGGTTGTACTCTGGGATTAAAATGAAAAGTGAATTTTCCTTTCTCACAGAATGATGGGGATTGCTCGCTCATCTGTTCTGTGCTTTGTAATTGACACCACCGGCAGCATGTCAGATGATATTGAAGAAGCAAGATCAGTTGCTTACGAAATCATCGACAGTTACAAAGGAACTCAAGACGAGCCCTCCGAGTACATCCTGGTGCCTTTCAATGACCCTGGTATGAACTCTTCTACTGTATCGATAATTTTTAGGAACCCATTAGTGATATTAGTGCTTAGTTATATTTATTTTCTGTATTACAGTATTTTTCTGTATTACAGATTTACAGATGCACTCAAATGTAAAGTGCATCTGTGGCGCATACTGTAAATATGCATGTAGTCACAGAGTGTCTGTAGGACACTGCCTATATTTGGTCCAAAATACTTCTAACCACAGGTTAGGTTAGATGCTTAGAGCTCTTATTTGTTCTTTTATGTAGACTTTGGACCTATGATCAGGACAACAGATGCTAATAAGATGAAAGAAGAAATCTCTAAGCTCAAAGCAGCAGGTGGAGGTGATGCTCCTGAGATGTGCCTGTCAGGAATTCAGGTACTACAATCACTTGTGACATCTTCCCTTGTAACTGAGATTATGATTGGATAGGAAATACAAAGAAATATAAAGTTATGGATGCTTAAAGACTGCATTCTTTTATTTCTCCAGCTGGCTCTGACTGGTGCCTCTTCCCCATCCGACATCTATGTTTTCACTGATGCTATAGCAAAAGACATCGAGCTCAAAGACTCTATTGTTGCTCTCATCAGGAGCACCCAGTCAAGGGTAAATACAGAATGGCACTTAAATATGACCAGTGTTCACTCAGGCTACTTAGGCATGGAGGCTGTGGGTATGATCTTGGCATTAATGGATCTCCACAGGTGTCATTCTTGTTGACTGCACCATTTGGCAGGCGCCGTCGTTCTCTCAGAGCTGCTTCCTATGACGACTACAAGGAGATAGCTCTGGTTTCTGGAGGCCAGGCCATCCAGGTCTCAAAATCACAGCTTCCTCAAGCCACAGACATTATCCTTGACACCTCGACTTCAGCTCTGGTATTATTCTACAGTTCAACAAGTTTAATTTATGCGAAGCTTGTAAAAAGCCTTAAGTGACTGGACTAATGTGAAGATTTGAGATAACTGAGTAAGTCAAACGTTTTTCCCCTCCCTGCTTTCGCTCAGGTGACAGTTCTTCAGCGAGCAAGAAACCCTGGAAATCAAGAGACATTCCACTTTGTTTTGGATGAATCGCTGAAAAACATCACTATCTACATCACAGGAACAGCCATTACTTTCACACTGACGGACCCTGCTGGTACCTTATCATTTCCAATGGAAGCAAGGACAAAAGCAATATTTATTTATGTAGTACTTTTCACAGATTTTAGTCACAAAGTACTTTACAGAATACAGCCCAAAACAATTAAATTAACAATTATTTATCCTGATTGGAAGCAAAAACAAAACAAGTGCTTGTCCTCATTGTTGCAAATGGAATTGTGATTTATCCATGACTGATAATGGGTGTTAAACATTTCCAGGTGTAACTCAGAGCCAAAATGAGGCCAGTGGTAAACTGGGGACCATTCGGACTGTGGGCAACTTGTGGAGAATTCGTCTCAACTCTGACAAGCAGACGGGACCCTGGCAGATCAACATCAACTCCAACCAACCATACACACTCAAAATCACAGGTAAAATAGGGTGTATATATATTTACTAAAAATGTCCTTTATATAAAAGTATCAGACGTACATCAGGTTCAAGGAGTTCTTGCTGTGTATGTGCATTTACTGTAAGTCTGCATTTACTCTAAGTGCTTGTGTTTCCAGGCCAGAGTACAATTACATTTATCTACAACTTTGTGGAAAAGTTTGCTGGACCTCACCCAGGTTACGCAGTGCTCACTGGGCTTCCGCAAGAAGGTACAACATCTTCAATAACGTTTATTGTTTTATAGCTGAAGGTAGTTTGGTTATCACGACCTTATTTACTTGTAGAATTTTTTTATTTCATATTTATTTTATTTTTTTTATTCTCCTCTTCTCTCTTTTTTTGATTGCCAGTCATAGAGTAGGTTTTGAAAAGCATTCAAATTACAATCCAAGT
This sequence comes from Cichlasoma orientale, assembly GCA_034780415.1. Classification (NCBI taxonomy): domain Eukaryota; kingdom Metazoa; phylum Chordata; class Actinopteri; order Cichliformes; family Cichlidae; genus Cichlasoma; species Cichlasoma orientale. The sequence continues at coordinate 215,848 of JAVDPK010003191.1, forward strand.
AAGTAACAAGTGTAGTTAATTGATTTGCATGTTATCAGTCATGCGCCTACAAATGCGCAGTTTCTGTATTGCAACAGCACCATCTAGTGGTGAAAAATTAACATGTCACCAGTGGCACCTTGATTTGCGCAAGCAATCAGATCTGCAAAGCTCAAGTAATTAATAATTGATTAATTTCATTTTATTTTCCAGTTGTTTTTCTCCACATCTTGATTCTTTTCTTCTTAAATGTGAAAACCCAGGGCAGCCAGCCACACTGATGCTCTCAGTTATGGGTCGAAGAGGTCCGTCTTCGATGACTACTGAACACATTGGTTTGGCAAAAGTGTCAGGTTCCGAGGGTGTTACCAACGGTGTAATAACTGACATGGGCAATGGAGAAATTCTGGTGACTGTTGATGCAGTCCCTGAGGGGGGGTTTGTGGTCGCTGTGAAAGGAACTGACAAAGTGTCAAACAGCGTATTTCAGAGGCAGTCAACCACCCAAATGTCCGTCTCCAAAGTGAAGATCCAGGTTTGTCTTTTTAATTTCCCCTTCACTGTTAAACAGCTTTTGTGTGACAATAACAGGTAGAATGGGGATAATTCAAATCCAGTTCATTGCAGAAATAGAAAATATTTAAGAATGATATGAGGCCTTTTTACCTGTTTCTTCTCCTTGTTCCCTCTAGGCTGTGGTGGGCAGCAGTGTGGAGCCAGGAGAGGGCTTTAAGCTTCCTTTCAGTGTGATGACTCAGGGCTCTGGTGGAAAGTACTCCATCGGTGTGAGAAATGACAGAAACTTCCCCATGTCCTTCCCAAATGAGTAAGAGGAAACTGCTGAAATAATACCTTAGTGAAATTTTATCAACACTGACAGTCTGATAATATAAACAGCACAAAAAGTAAGGAAATTCGTGTTTGGTGGGTTAATTGGTGGGTTGTAAATATGCTTCTTGGCAATAAATCTCATACTGTTAGCAAGCCTGTTTATTTCCACTTAAATGGAGCCACATTTTTAAGGAAAATGCATCTGCGGGTCGAGCAGCAGAGTCGAGTAGGTGGGTTGTGCCCAAGAAAAACTTTCCAAATCGTCTCTGCAAGCGCCAAACAGCTTATTCTGCTATTGATTCTTGCTTGGTGTCAATTACGGGACTCAATGATTGAAGTCTGAAGAAACAAGACATAATGGCAATTTAATAATTTATTCATTTAACAAACGGGGGCCTCAGTAGCATGTGGAAGAACACTACACAGCCACAACAGTCTAGCACCTCCTCCTCATGCTGGCACCAGCTTGGTCACACACTGTGGTGGAATGGCATCCCATTCTTCAACCAGCATTTGTCGCAAGTCAGCCAGTGTGGTTGTGTTGGTCATTCTGGCATGAACAGCATGCCCAAGCTGATTCCAAAAAGAGTTCAGTTTGGTTGAGGTCAGGACAGCGGGCAGGCCATTCCATCCCCTCCACTCCCAAATTGTGGAAGTAGTCTCTGATAAACCCAGATCAGTGGGGGTAAGTGTTGACATCTTGGAAGATAGAGTTCAGTCCCAGATTGTGGAGATGTGGGCTTGCCACTGGTTGGAGAATCTAATCTCATATAGATTTCCTTACTCTTTAGTTTATATAGCATTTTTATTCCTTTGAAGCAGGTTAACATAGCTCAGACCAAAGCACATAAAATGGGTTCACAGCTAGCCTGTGTCCTGTTTCAATCTAATCATAGTTTGTCAGGTCCTCTAAAACTATAAAAGGGTGCAGTAACTTGTGTCACCCCACCAACCATTTGGTATAGAGGTTAGGGTGAGTAATATCTGTTATGACTCCATCCAAAAGTGTTTTACAGCAGCAAGCTTTTACCACATCTTTTGCTCGTGTCTCTACAGACTCACCTTGACAACTGGACAATATGCCAATGGTACATTGACTATAACACCACCTGCCAGCACGCAATCAGGCACTGACGTCACGCTGACTGTGGAAGCAAAGTCATTCGACGGCGTTGACTCCAATTATGTTGTTTTGAGATTGTCTGTAGTTACCAAGGTAAGCCAGTCAAATAACCAGAATCACATTTGAACATAGCTACAAAAATCGCTCTACAGACATGTCCTCCAGATCAAAAGCGACATGTTGACAGTCCCTTCATACATGTTCAACATATCTTTCTTTTTTTCTATGCCCAGATTACAGATTTTGTTCAGCCATCATGTGAAGGGGTTAGTGTGCAGGCTAACGACTGCCCCCGTCATCTGTCCCAATGTGGACCTTTCCGGTGGGAACTCTCAGCTAACATTACAGACGGAAACGGCACTGGAATTGAGAGCATTTTCCTCCATCAGGGGAATGGAACCCTCATATACACCTCACTGAGTGCTCCCATCATCCAGGCAAACTACAATGCTTCCTGCTGCTCACAGATTGTTGAAATAGTAGCCGTAGATAAAGTTGGCAATGTGGGAAAATGCTACCATTCAATTGCTCGATCAGGTGGCCCTCCCACTCTAACTCTGTCGCTGCCACTGTGGATTTACCTGTTGGTATCTACCTTCTTGCTAAGGCCTTGAAGGGCTCAGATTACATTATTATAATCTTCAAGTCTTTAATCTGCACCCAATTTAAATCATTTTAAATAATGTGCCTTTGCTATGAAGTCTATTTTGTCTGCTGGTGCTTTTAAATAAAGTTTTATTTTTCAGCTACACCCTTATCCACAAGGGATCACCACAAAAGATGGTTCCACATTTAATTTGGCATCGTTTAATGCCAGTTGCCTTTCCTGATATTTGCATCTCCTTCTGATATTTAATCAGGGGTCATTTAATTGTTAACCAAATGTGCTGACAGCTATAATCTGGAGTCATCAGGTATAAATAAAATACTGAAATAAAATATTGACTCTGTAATTGAGCTGAGTGAAGAAATTAAGGTCAGCTTCCTGAGCGTTTCTGGTATTTTGAGTTATGATTACTTTAAAATCTGTGGGCTGATTTCAAGTTGCTTCTGGCCGAAGAACTGATTGCGCAGGCAAAGGGTCCAGGTCAGCAGCTTGACAAGGTGACCAGTGATGATGATGATGAGAGGAGCAATGAAGATGGAGATTACATTCCAACTACTAAGAGGAGGCATGTTGAACCCCCACCCAATGATGACATAAAAAAATATGGGGCGCTCCATTTGCCAAAGATGGTAGAGGCAGCACACTCATCACGATGCAGGAGGCAGGGATGTAGAGGCAAAACATTTGTGAAGCGCATCAAATGTAACAGAAAAACTGCTTTATGTTGTACCACACATGAGCTGGTATTACTGCTGTGTAATACAACCAAAGACCCCAGCTCTAGGCCACTGTCAATGATGGAGAATGTATTTTAATCAAAAATCTCTGAAATGAAATCTGTTTTGTTACAGTATTTTGAGGTTTAGAATCTAAACCTCAAAATACTGTAACAAAACAGTATTTTGAGGTTTTGTTGGTTATTCATTCATATAAGAATGAATAACCAACTTGAGAAGAATATTGGTGTAAAGTGAGAATTAAATGAAGTATAAAAACAGTTATCCTGTGGAGGACAGTCAGCCAGCTCTTATACAGAAAAGATCATCTGTGTATTAGTCCCACCACAGAACCAATTGTGCATTGGATTGACTTATTCATGCTATACATTTTAAATGATGAATCAAAATATTAAATACAAAATGTTTATTCACACTTTTTTTCCTTTTCTCAAATGCCAGGACCAACAAAATATACATCTCAACAAAAATCAAATCATTGTAAATTCACAGTATGTACAAAGAGGTTTAGGGCTACAAAAGAATGGGTCAAAATCACTTTACATATTTTTTTGGAAAGTTAGCTTCTGAGAAGGAGGAGGAAAAAAAATACAACAAAGCAAAGCCCTCTTTTTGCATTACAGCACAATGTTAAACCAAATGAAAATATTAAAAACAGAATTTCACCTTTAATCACTCACCTCCTTGAATGAGGTGGTTAGTTATTGTGTAAGCAATATTATTAGCCTCCACTGCCATTTAGATAGCAATGAAATGTCATGTATTGACAGAAATTGCAATATAAATAATTTAAATTTTAGCAACAAATAACATTTCTCATACTTTCAGATTCAATTAAAACATTTTTCTCTTGGTGTTTATTCCAAAAATTCAACACCGGTCACAAAATGTGCTTTCCAGAGTTAAAATTGTGAAAACAGTGGAAAGGGAGTCAAATACTTCTGGTTATTAACAATAGGCAGGTGCTTCTCACACTGGAGTCATGATCTCACAGATCTTGTGACATCGCCTATTGAATCAAGAAGTATGAGAAAAAGATACCCGCATATTCTTACAAACCAACTTCAGTTTAAGCAATTATTTTTCCTCATAATTCACCATCCATCTCTACACTATATTCTACTTTGCAAAGAGCACACAGTGCAATACAAAACGTTTTTAAACAAAGGTTCACATTTTGGGAAATTTCCTCATCTGCTATAAAGAAAAGATATATAAATATTAAAGTGTCACAAGGCCAATTCATCTATATCACTAATCATGTTTCGGAAGCACAATTTTTGATTTTAATAAGATTTACTCGTCTACCCAGTCTATATCATAATGATTTTAATTCCAATTTTACAAAGTGGCCTGCATGTTAATCCCTTAGCTTTAGATAAGATGCTTTCAGTCGTTATGCTAATCGCTCATCAAATACAGGTCCATGTAAGGTGCATCAACAGTAAGATTTCCAACACAGCCCTTAGCAAACATGAGATTTCTCAAATCACTTCCTTAAGCCTTTGCAATAATGTAAAATAATCCTCTCAGAAAGGAAAATAAGCCAATTACAGTTCTCCATTTGCATTTGTTGAATATATATTGCATAAAAGAAAAAAAAAACTCAGCACAGCATGCATTTATGTATTACAAGAACGTATATTTACTATTATAAAAACACACCAATGTTCCCAGGTGAACATAGTGGTTTCTTAAATATCCATCTCTCACTGAATGTGATGCACATTTTGAAGATGCTTTTTCAGGTGGGCTTTCTGTGTGAATTTCTTTGAGCAGACTTCACAGGAATGTGGTTTCTCCCCTGTATGTGTGTAGTTGTGCCTTTTTAGGTTATTGTAATCTAAAAATCCTTTCCCGCAGTATGAACACCAGTGTCTTTTCTCTCCATTATGCCATCGCAAATGCACATTTAGTTCTACTTTCCTTGTGAACCTTCTTTCACATAGGGTGCACTGGAATGGTTTCTCTCCAGTGTGGATCCGAATGTGTGCTTCTACATCCCGTTTTGTGAAGAATCCTTTGCTGCAGATCTGGCAAATAAAAGGTTTTATCCTGCCGTGCACCATTTGGACGTGTTTTGTAAGGCCAAAGCGGTATACAAAACCCTTCCCGCATTGCTTGCAGATGTGTATCGGACCATTGCGGTGCACCCGGCCGTGCCGTTTAAAGCTCTTCTCGTCTGGGAAATTCTTCCCACAGAATGTGCACGAGAACGGTCGGTGTCCTGTATGAAGACTGACATGGCTCTCTAATGCAGCACTGCTACTCAGGATTCGACCACATTCCCCACACTGGTTCCGTAGCAGAAACCTACCTATGACTGCCAAAGGCTGTAAAGGTGATACAATGGGTGATTTAACAAATTTGGTTTGGGAAGAAGCATCCGGCGACAGAGATGACTTCCTTTTCCCTGCTGGGGGCATTTCACTTTCTGTCATTACAGGAGGTATCCACACTTTAGCTTTACATTTTTTCACCTCACAGTTGGTCTGGTTCTTTGATAACCTACCTGACTGCAATTTAGACTTGTTAGACTTTTTCATTTTAGTGATTTTCTTAGCATTAGATGCTTTAGCCAACTTCATAACACTAACAACTGTAAACCCCTTTTCAGGACTAATATCTTGAATTAGTCTGGGCTTCTTAGCAGGCGTTGCTCTTTCAGTATCCCCTGCATTTTCAGCTATTGCAGGGGATTTAACACTTGGGGAACTAAATTCACTTCTTCTGGAAGAACTGGATTCCCTTTTAATCCGTTTTGTCCTAGAGTCATCCTTGTTGAAAACTGAACTCCTACGGGTGCCAGACTGGCTTAAACGAGATGTTCTTGGACTAACAGCCTCTCTCGCTGACCGTACAGGGCTCATAGCGCTGGACTTTGTATTTCTAGGGCTTGCATTATTTTTAGTCATTTTTGGGCTACCACTTTCTTTAATTGAACTATGACTTCTAGAACTCAAAGAAACTGATGTCTTATTATTAGAGTCCACACCTCCACCTGAAGCAGACCTCCTCACACTCATGGACCTGGATTTCTTATTTTTAGGAAAACCACCATCTCTACCTGAAGCAGACCTCCTCAGAGTCATAGACCTGGCATTCTTATTTTCAAGACAATCACCATCTCTACCTGAAGCAGACCTCCTCAGAGTCATAGACCTGGCATTCTTATTTTCAAGACAATCACCATCTCTACCTGAAGCAGACCTCCTCAGAGTCATAGACCTGGATTTCTTATTTGTAGGACAGTCACCATCTCTATCTGAAGACCTCCTAGGACTGACTGAAATATTTTCAGTGTTAGCGGTTTCTTTTCTTAAGTTACACTCTTTAGGACTCTCAGATATGGATTTTGTGTGTTCTGTACCTAGACCATCTCCATGTGTACTGTCCCTCTTAGGACACATGAGGGTAGAATCACTAATAGCCTTACAACTCCTAGAAGTGACAGAAGTTGGTTCATTTTCAGTCATCTCATGTAAATCACCACCATTACACAGTCCAGATCCTACAGGACTAACTGAAGAGGGGGCATTAGTAATCATTCTTAGAGATATATCACCACCACGATCAGCGTCGTCGTCACCACCACCACCACCATCAGCGTCGTCGTCACCACCACCACCACCATCAGCGTCGTCGTCGTCACCACCACCACCATCAGCGTCGTCGTCGTCACCACCACCATCAGCGTCGTCGTCACCACCACCACCATCAGCGTCGTCGTCACCACCACCAGCAGCAGTCTTTTTCGGGCTAATGGGACTAGTTTCCTCAGTTGAGGTTTGATCATTAAGACTGCCATTCTCTACTCCATGTTTCTTAGAGCTTACAGTGGTAATTTCACTTTCTGAATTTCCTTCCGGTTTTGTTTCAGCTCTTCTACCTTCAAAGTGAGTTTTCAGATGACTTCGCAGACGGGTGACCAATGAGCCAGAGCTGGCCTGTACCAAAATGGAAAGAAAAACATAACTTTACAAAAACAAACAACAACAAAAAACCCAAATGTAACATAAATAGAATCACATCATATTTAGCAGGTTGTCTAATATGAGGAAAATATAACAATTGCTATCAATACATTTTGTATAACTTGCAGACTGTCATTCAGTTTAGACATAATATAAAATATAGACAGCACTATCATGGCCCATGCTAATTATTTAGGTACCCACTTGTTAGCTGTTTCAATGTGTAACCAGAGAAATTATTATTTGATCCCCATGTACTGAATTGCATTTACCTTTTTTGCTGGTCCTTGAACTATTGGTGAAACTGCCAGCTGTGCCAAGAACTGTGTTTTAGTCATCTGCAAGTGAGGGTCAGATGCCTCTTCAGCCATGGAGGTAAGCTGTATGATAGCACTCTCCTGCACTTCACTGCTGTCCAAATTAGGGGCGGGCTCAACAGATGTGACCGGTGCAGACGGCTGCACACATACAGTGACAGGTGCCTCTCTGAGAGAGAATGTTTCAGATGTCAAAGAAGCCCTCTCTTGAAAATTATTTGACTCTTCTGACTTCTGAGGTGTATTCAGAGACACAGCAATAAGTGTTTCTGTTGCATTTGAACTAATGTTGGAAGATGTCACCGGCATCTCTGGGACTGCTGGTTTTGAGGACTTCTCTTGCATAGTACCTGATTCGTTGGGGGATTCTGAAAATGGGACTTTGGTTACTTTGACCGCTGCAGGGCACGTCTGTTCAGTAGTTGGTTGTACTGCTGGAAAAACAGATGTTGGCATTATCTTGACTGGCTGTTCTAAACTGGTGCAAGTGTCTGTAGGAGAGCTTTCCGAAACACAGGCAGTTTGTTTTGGAGATTCAAGGCTGTCAGTCGCATTTTCACTTTTTCGATGCGATGCTGTGTCATTGGAAGATGAAACACTTAACTCCTGTGAGGTGGAAGCCGATTGTTCTGATGTCCCTGTAACAGGAACGTCATGAGGCGCCGTTGCTTCTTGCATTGCTGTCAAAGCAGTTGTCTCTGACTGCTGTTTACTTGGTCTCTCCACCACCACCCGTCTTGAAACTATAATTGTTATTTTTTTGCGTGGTGGACCACCTGGCTGCTGATTTGCTAAAAGTTTGCTCAATTGTGAATCAGGGAGTGATTTCACGGAGGTAGTATCTGTTTTTTGTGCAGGACAGGGCAGGGAAAGTGTTTTCAGAGGTAACCCTGCAGCTGATGAAGTTGTGAGAAGACTATTGTGTGCAGCTGTTGACTCTGTAGTAGAACTCTTTTCCGTAGACAATGCCATTTTATTATGAGATGATCCTACTCTTGGCACAACAATTATTTTAGATTTGTTTATACTCAATTTTCTGGGTGTTTGAGGATGGCGAGATTGAGTTACAGCATTTGATGAAACAGGCTGTTTTGGTGTAACAAATACTATGGGGGCTTCATTGGTCTCTACAGTGAACTGAGACTTGACAGGAAGTGCCTGTGGCTCAGCTGGGATTGCGTCCACTGTTTGTAAGGCATCCGCACCGGGAGCGCAGCGCGTCTGAGGTGGTGACATTTTATGGGAAGCAGGAAAAATGCTCCCCAGTGTCGACTGATTCATTGCTTCAACTAGCAGCATTGCATCCTGAAGCGTTACAGAACTGCGGCGTTGCTTGTGCTGACCTGGTGTCACTTGTGGTGATTGCCGTGGAGGAGCATTCAACGTTTTGCTTGCAGATGAAACTTCAACGGATGGAGCCTGAACTGCCTCTTTTTCTACACCAGTGGAAAGCTGTTGAGTTTCAGGGTTTTTTGGCTTTTCACAAGAACTGCCACCACTCAAGGACAAAACAGAAGCAGGCAGAGAACCACCCTGTCTATTGTCCATGTTCTGCAAAGCAATTTTTGCCATCTCCTGTACAGATGAAGAGACATTAGATGAAGTTTCATTAGGCTGAACTGAAGATGATCGTGGAGATGTAGAAGAAATCGTCACCGTATCTAATGCAGATAATGCATTAACCCCCTCTTCTCTTACTGAAGGGGTGTTTAACCCTTCCTGGTCTTTTAAAACATCAAGAGATGATGAGCCAAGTATTTCTTTTTGTTTCATTTTCTTTGCCGGCTGTTCTCTTTTACAGCATATTGAAAAATTCGTTTGGAAAGTAGCTTCATCTTCTGCCAAGCTATTTTTTATTTCTTCACAAGCAACTTCTTTGTTGATTAGCATGGACTCTGCTAACTGTTCCTCCGCATAGTGCACATCTGCACACGGTCGAACAGTAACAACAGTTTGTTCATTAGCTACTGTTTCACCGTCTGTTTGACACTGCTGAGGAACTTGTATCTCTCCTTCTGATATCTCCTGATGAACTTCAGACTCTTCCTTGATATCCTTCAATACAGCGAGTGAAATAACTATTGGATCAGAGGTGTGGCTCTGAGCTCCCTCTGAGCTGCCATTTATTCCCAAACAGGGTAGTTCCGGGATCTCTCCATCTTTTTGAGCCGATGTAGTCTCTACTGTTGAACCTTCCCGGTTAATAAGGGCCCCTTCATTTTCCGTTCCATTTAAAGAGAGGTGTAAAGAACCTAGGCACAGCAGTGACAAAAACGTCAGAAGAAACAAAGAAAAAAGATAAACAGTGAAAATCATTGGGCAGTAAACCTTTAGGTTTGAAAGCAACTGATGACTTTTCTCCTTAAACTTTTCAGAGCACATAAAATCCTTTTACAGAAATTGTGATGTAACAGTGTATACATTACACTTTTTTCAAGTTTGCTAGATGTTTGGATTCAGCACCCATCCTACTTTAACACTGGGATGTACTACCCACACAAATATAATAAAGTACTTATCTAAGAATGAGGCAACCAGTTTACTAGTCAACAATCCCCTCACTCTTATTTTGGATGTCAGACCCCGGTAATCAGTTAGCCTCAACCCTTCCTGTCTTGCCTTTCCCTACTAGCTGGTCCACTGGCCAGCTTGATATTGTAGTGATGTAGTGATGTAGCTAGCACTTCTTCTGCTGTTAACAGAACCTGCAGCAGGTGGAGAAGACATGCTACACTGATTATGATGCTCAGTTAAGTAGATTCATTTAAATGTCCCAAGGCAAGAACAAATGGAAAAAATAAATAAAGCTTACAAATCTAAAATTTAAAAACTCAGTTTAAATTCCTCACTTGAATCGTTAAAGACTTGTTCAGAGCCTATTGCAGACTCAACTTCCTCTTGTTTCACCACAGGCTGCAGAGCAATATCATTTTCAGATTCCTGTAAGATGACAAAAATTTCAATTCTGAGAAGACACACAAAAACAGGAACATTAGATTTTTTTAATATACATTTTTTAAATGCTGCTGGGATAAACACGCACCTCCTGTTTGACAAGTATTAATGTCATCTGAGAATTTCCTCCTTGCTCCTGCAAACCATATCCAATGCTCTCACCAGCATATAACAGTTGTTGGTTTTTTAATGATGAATGCCCCAGTGGCTGACACTGTTCGACCAACATTGTGCGGAAGGAAACAATATCTGTAAACAAAAAAAAAAAAAAACACACATAAATCAAAAATAACTATTTGTTCAAGAATGCAGTCTTAAACCTTAAGGTAACAGCTAGAGCTGATTATGGTGACTAATCTAAAAAAGCCAGCAAAAATAGAGAATGAAAACAGACTCAGATTTTTTTTTCTCTCACTAGCTCGCTGCACTAGTATTATTTCACAGCAATTTTAATCTACCACCGGGCACGGACAGTTTAGCTCACAATGTGCACGCGCGATCTCGAGACAGTCCTGTGCACGCTTGATTTTGTGGGGCTACAGAAAGCAAAAATGGCAACCAGCGTGAACACGAGGGGGAAGAAGAGGAAAAGGGGAGCTCAAAAGGACAATTTCAGTCTTAGTTTTTTTCGCTTCTTTGCACAAAACGGATGCAGGTAAATGACAACCATTTACCTGCATCCTAGCCTGGACCACCTCAACTGGCTCCTTTTGATGTGGACAAGTAACAGCTCTACTCTGAACCCCTCTTGAATGACTGCACTCTTTACCCCATCTTTTCACTAAGACAGAGCCCAGGCACCCATCGAAGAAAGCTCATTTCTGCAACTTGTATCTGTCATCTCATTTTTTTTGATCACTAATCAAAGCTCATGACCATAGGGACACAGATGAACAGGTAAACTGACAGCCTGGTTTTTACGCTCAACCGGCTGAGGACCATGGCTTCAGACTTTGAGGTACTAATTCTCACGCCCACTGCTTCATACTTGGCTGGGAACACCTCCAGTGAGAGCTGGAGGCATCCATGTAATGAAGCAAACAGGACCAACAGAAAAAGTAGAGATGACATTCTGAGGCCACCAAAGCAGAAGTTATCCACCGCTTGGCTATGCCTAGAGAATCTCTACATAAAAATTAGGAACAGAATCAGTGACAATGGCAGCCCTGGCAAAGTTCAACACCCACAGGGAACAAGCCCGACTTATTGCTGGCAATGCGGACCAAGCTCTTACAGCAGTTGTACAGGAACCGGATGGCCCGGACTCCCACAGCAGTCTGTACTCCCACAAAATTAAAAAACAAAAAACAAAAAAAACCAAACAACAACAAGAGCATTGCTGAGAAGGTTCATTAGCAGTCCCCTCATTCACTCCCTCGGTTTCCTGTGTGGGAAAACTATTACCTCTGAGTTGGAACATAGTGTACATACAGAAACAGGTTTGCATATGACTTGGGTGTGCAAAAGCCTCACTGCCACCAGTTTGACATAACTCATTTGCAAAGTGCAACTGTCAGTAAGACACAGCAGCACTGACAAAAGAAAACAATATGCTCCGGGGCACAGATCTGGGCAGTTTGGAACTGGTTCTCACTTCCCATCGCTATTCTGAAGGGTATTTTATAAATAATCACTATGCAAGCAGAAAGTGATTCTGAGCAGCCCATTTAGCTCATGTCAGCAGAGCAGTTTTTGCAGTCATTTGAATTACGGAGTGCAAACTGTCCTTTTTGTGGTGTAAAGTTTGTGTCATTAAAAATATATAAATGAGAGTTTTCTATAGCCATAACGCGCTAAAGTTGGGAGCGACGATCACTGTACTCTATAACAGGAGAAACTAGTATGGTTTCCCTCCCATTTTGGATCCCACGCTCTTGGTGACTAAGCTGATAAGCTGACATTGTGACAGAAGCTTTAATGTGTTCCAGATAACACGAATACGCGTAAAATGTTGCTTTAAAAGCACACACAGTTATAAGGAAATTATAACTGTTAATGAGTTATCTGAGGTTTGTTAACGGGGAACATTACTCACCACACTGCACAGCTGTGTCGCATTTCTCGGAGTCGTCGCTTTGCTCAGGAAGAGGTTCATTTTCTCTGTAGCGAACGGCCGGCTGGTTTTTCGCGTTTTCAAACTGGCTGCATTTTGTTCTGAGGTCCTCGTTCTCCTTCTTAATTCTGGATATTTCTTCCTTCAGCTCGTCAACCATAGTTTCGTAAAGTTTCGTGGTTTCTGCAACAGCGCTCTTCAGCATGTTCTCCATGAAAGACGAATACTGCGTCTGAAAATCGTTCGAAGACATCTTGCTCTGCTTTAGTGCTCCTCCTGGATTTCAATACAAAGTCCACCTCGCGGAGCGTCTTTACTCTAGCTTTTCTTTTAAAAACGCGGTGTTAGGATCTCCACCAACATGGCTTCTTCACATGGACGGACGGACGGACGCGGTCTCTCTCCGCTTTGTGTGACGCACATTGACTGCCTGACTTGCGCAAGCATCCGGTGTTTCACTTCAGCCCCCAAACTTCGCTTTTGTATAAGTTCAGTCAGTAAGGAAGAAATAAATTGGTGGCTCTAGCAGTGCTGATTTACTGCCGGTGTTGTATTTTCGCACACAACACCAACAAACCTCAACCTTTCCCCTTGCGGCTGAGATTACGCGCTCTTGTTCTCCATTTAGCTTCAACACCAGTTGGCAAACAGCTTTTAAGAGCATTACCGCCACCGTCTGGATTGGAGGGTTAATAAGCGCTGTTTCCGATATCCGGGGTGTCAGACTTGAAGAAAAAGTCGAGCTACTATCATAGCGGCGTCTGTTCCACACAGCCTTAAACGTTTTCCATAAATTCTAATAATGTCCAAGCTAGCCCACTCAAACTTTGCATAATTGTTCTCTATCACAGGGGCTGCTGACCAAAGTCCATAACTCTGTCACACATTTTGAGAAAATTATCCCCTATTTTGGACTTAGGAAATCCACATAAACTTTAATGTTGGCCATAACTTCTATTTTTTTATTACTGCCTTTACTTTTCTTTTTCTAAACCTGTTTTTCCATACTCAAATGCAATGTACCTTACAGTATTACTTCTCAAACAAGGTACTTGCCCTTTACCTTGACCTTCAAATGACCTTAAAAATAATATTACTTATTCATTTTCTCCCTCGCCATAGTGGATCATCTGCCTCCATTCACCCTATCCTCTTCTGTCATACCAACCCTCTGGGTGTCCTTCTTCACTACATTCAGGTACCATCTCTGTGGTCTTCCTGTCTGGCAGCTCTATATTCAACATCCTTTGTCCAGTATATTCACTATCCCACCCCTGTACATGTCCAAACCCTCCTTCAGCCAGCTCTCTCCCTTTACCAGTCACAGTCGCTACATTTAAAGTCCCTATACTCTTGCCACTTTTCCTTCTTTCTTTTTTTTGCTGCCCCCAAACATGACTTCGCTCTTTGCTCCTCCTCTGTCTGTGGGCAACAGTTGCACAGTTTCCACTGGTACCCTGCTGGTCAACAACACTGCTCGCAGTCATTAACAGGGCCTAAATTGACCTAATATGAAAATTTTATTCTTGATAAGCCAAGCATTTGATTTGGATTTTATGCTGAATATCCTTCCTGACACAACCTTCCCCATTCATCTGGGTGTGGGACAGGCTAGGATTACACTGCCAGGTTCTTTATGATTAATTAATGAATACTATTAAATTCTCTAGATATTTTACTCCTGTGTCAGTCTCACCGCACCAGGAACATTGACAAAAAAGAAAAAGAAAAAAAAATGTATTAATGACTGCACTGCAATTTTCTAATTTTGTGAAGCCAAACTGGACCCTTTGATGGACTGGTTCTGGCCCCCATATCATATATTTAATGCTAATATAGTAATTTATCTTTCTAATTTCTTTTCTGTCTAAAAAAAAAAATCTAAAATAGCCCACTACATCCGTTGAACACCTCTGTATTTTTTTTTTACTCTGTTGCTTAAGTAAACACTCTAAATTTAGGGGAGTATAAAAGTATGCTCCACTTCCTGTTCACATTTATCTGTAGCATCTTGTTGGTTATGTACCAGCCTCTTTGAGACCGGTGGTTAAAGAAGATATTTTGTGTTTTAAGATTTCTCAGCTCTGCACAGAAGAAACTGACTTCTATGACAGTGAATACACAGTCATCAGAAAAATCAGTTACAGCACTTCTAATTATATTCTGAAGTGTAGTGGTTAGTGCATTCACCTTAAACACAGTTTGAGAACAAGAGGAGACACAAAAGTAGCTTTGGGGGTCACAAGCTAGTCTAGCCAGAGTGTCCAAACTAAAAGGGAGCGTTACATCAGGAAGGACATCCAGCATGCCAAATCAAAATCCATCCTCTGTATTGAGCTGCTGGGAAATAAGGGAGCAGCTGAAAATACCTACCAATTCTAATTCAGTGATTAATGAAAGTGTCCCATTTGTTTATATTTTGACAGGTTTATTAATAAAAGATTGAAGAAAAGTGCTGTATTTCCACAGTCAGCCACTCTAAAATGTTTCAATATTTTTGGCTAATGTTCTTTTTCTTTCCATGTTTTCCTTAATAACATTTCTGTACTTTGTAATTTAACGTTCCTTTATGCCTGCGTGTGTTCATTGTTCTTAATTATTCACCTGAATCATTATCGTCCAAACATTTTTCCTATTGCATAACATTTTTTTAATCATACCCACTAATCGTGTATTTCTTTCTAATATTAAAATACTTCATCCAGTGCTGTCATTTAGTGCTTTTTCAGCACATTTTGCACTGATACCCATTTTCTATTTTCTTTCTTCCGCAGTTTGAAGATTGTCCCGACCCACGACTTGTATTTAAGTACCGGAAGTGTCGTTGTTTACGGAATCAGGATAGCTGCTGAGTATAGCTAAGCGACTGAATTACTTTTTTCTACTAATCCGATTTATCAGTAAATACGCGATATATGCGTAATGAATACGATAATTTATGCTGAAGATTTCAAGCGAGCTTGTGTTTGTTTTTATTAAATAGTGGCCATAATCTGTGACGTCAAACTTATATCAGAACTAATGCAGCAAGCTAGTTGCAGCTAACGTTAGCGTGACACTTTGAGTAAATAACGGGATTCACGTGATGGAAACAACCAAACTGTAAACACGGACAGCCCATAAAGCATTAACTACACACACACACACACACACAAACACGTGTAAGAAAGGGACGCATCGATCTTAGAGACACCGACGTTAGCTGTGGTCGCTCAACTTGAGGCTGTGAAGTGCCAGTCATTTTGGTCCCCCCCTTTCAGTTTACTTAAAATACTTCAACCTACATCACTATTATAATGGCGGAGACTATAATAACATTTCAGTCACAGCTTTCTGGCGTTATGGAGACAGTATTCAAGGCTGCTATGTATGAGATCACCCGGTTGGTGGAGGACAGCTTTTTGGAAGAGGTAACACGGTGCCGGGAGCAGGTTGAGTCCCTAAAGAGGAGACTGAAGTGGTCTGAGAGTCGACGCAAAGAACGAGAGGGAGATTGGAGGGGAAGATGCACTGACTGTGGAAGAGTCGGAGTATCTGGTGAAGACCAACCCAGAGCCTCAGGTGGGTCTGTCTGAGGTTACTTATTCATATTAACCTTTTCTTAAGGCTACTCAAAATGTATTGTTTTGTTAGAAATAACATTACTTTAACAATTTCCATTACATATTCTTTAATCAGCATTATTCACACTGTGATGCCTGACTTCTGCATATCTCACTTGGGTAGCCTGTAACTATAAAGCCAGGCTGGAGAATTCAGTTTTATTTATATAGCACCAAATCACAACATCAGTCGCCTCAAGGCACTATATAATGTAAAGACCCTACAATAATACAGAGAAAACCCCAACAATCAGACAACCTCCTATGTGCAAGCATGTGGCGACCGTGGGAAGGAAGAAATCTCCAGCAGAATAAGGCTCAGGGAGGGGCAGTCATCTGTCGTGACTGGTTGGGAGTGATGGGAGGGAGACAAGACAAAAGATGCTGTGGAAGAGAGCCAGAGATTAATAATAGCCAACCATTAAATGCAGAGTGATTTATAAACACAGAGAGCGAAAAGAGATGAGTGAAGAAGAAATGATCTGTCAACAGAGAATGTAAAAGAGCATTTCTGAATGGAGAACACATTGAACATTGAAGCAGGTGGGCTACAGGAGAAGACCTCACCAGGTGCCACTTCTGTCAGCTAAGAGCAGAAAACCGAGGCCACAATTTGCATAGGCTCATCAAAATTGGACAATAGAGGATTTGAAGAATGTTGCCTGATCTGATGAGTCTCAATTTCTGCTGCACGTTTGGATGGTAGAGTCAGAATTTGGTGTAAACAATGTGAAAGCTTGGCTCCATCCTGCCTTATATCAGCTGTTTAGGCTGGTGGTAGTGGTGTAATGGGATAGGGGATATTTTCTGGAACACTGTGAGCCTTTTTGTACCAGTTTTACCATTTCCCCCCCTGTTGGTCAGACTGCTAAAATACACAATTATTTTAGAGAAAGCAACAACAAAAGAAAGCAAGAGAGTTTTTGGAAAACTGAGTTCAATTTCACTAGCCACACGCAGGCCTGATTCAATTCAGTTCAATTCAATTCAAAGTTTATTTGACACATACATGGTCATAGACTGTCACAGACTGCTCTTACACATTAACACGAAGATGAAAGATATAAAAGGGAGATATAAAATGAGATATAGAATAATTGACAAAATATAGTCAGCATGGTGGTGTTGTGGTTAGCACTACTACCTGCCAGCTAGAAGGGTCTGGGTTCAAATCCACCTTGGCCCGGGCCTTTTTGTGTGTAGTTTACATGTTCTCCCTGTATCTGCGTGGGTTTCCTCCGGGCACTCCGGTTTCCCCCCCACAGTCCAAAGACATGGAGTTGCTGGGGTTAGGTTAATTGGTGATTCTAAATTGCCCATAGGTGTGAACGTGAGTATCAATGGTTGTATGTCTCCCTGTGTTATCCCTGCGACAGGCTGGCGACCTGTACAGGGTGTACCCTGCCTCTCGCCCTATGACAGCTGTGATAGCCCCCCCGCCCCCGCGACCCTGAACAGGATAAGCGGAAGAGAATGGGTGGATGGATAATCAAAAATATAATATGAAATACATCAAAATATAATTTAAAAATAGACTAAAACAGGGGGTGTTTTGGGAGGGGTTGTAAGGTGCAGCTGTGCATGTGTGTGCAAAATATTGCAGTGCAAATAGCATGATGTTCAGCTCAGTGGAGTCAGTGTGTGTGGTGTATTCCATCAGCTGTCCTGATTCAGGGCCTGAATGGCCTGCAGAAAGAAACTCCTCCTCAGCCTCTTTGTGTTAGCCTTCAGGGAGCGAAAGCACTTCCCTGACCTCAAAAAAGAGAAGAGTCCATAGTTGGGGTCTTTAGTGATCTTTCACGCTTTGGTCTGGCACCGCCTGTAGTAGATGGTCTGCAGTCCAAATGATGCGCTCTGCTGAATGCACCACCCTTTTAAGAGCTTGTCTGTCCTGCTTGGTGCTGTTCCAAAACCAGACTGATAATCTCCTCCAGGTAGGCCCTTCATCATTGTTTGAGATAAGGTCAGTCACACAGGGATGAATGGAGTCCCAGATCCTCCAACTTGGTGGTGAGTATGGAGGGGATAGTAGTGTTAAAAGCTGAACTGTAGTTGACAAACAGCATTTTAACATAATTACTGTGATCTAAAGTAACTCAAGAACAACTGAGAAAAAAGTCATCGACATCTATCCGCCTGGAAAGGGCTTTGAGACCCCACTGAATAATGATGAGAGCCATTGTACACAAATACAGAAAACTTCGAACAGTAGTGAACCTGCCCAGGAGTGGCTGGCATACCATGAACTATGCTGTCTAATAGAAAATCCTGAAGGAGAATGTCCAGTCATCAGTTTGTGCACCGAAGCTCAAGCGCCCTTGGGTTATGCAGCAGGACAGTGATCCAAAATTCACCTCTGAATGGCTAAAAAAAACCCCAAAATGAAGGTTTTAGAGTGGCCTAGTCAAACTCCAGACTCAAATGAGTATAAAGGAGCTGTTATTATTTTGTTCCTCGATCAATGCTGGCTACAGACTGTTCGTGCTGTATTGATCCCTTTGCAAATGTTTCTTTCAATAAATATCAGAGCTCAGCTTATTTTTTCCACCACATTCCTGTTTGAAAACCCTCCAATGTGGCTGAATTTGAACAATTATGCAAAGAACAGTGGGCCAAAAGTTCTCCACAGTGATGTGAAAGATTGATTGCCAGTTATCAGAAATGCTTGATTGCAGTTCTTGTTGCCAAGGGTGGCACAACCAGTTATTAGGTTTAGGGGCAATGATTTTTTTCACACAGGGCCAGGTAGGTTTGGATACCTTTTTTCCCCCTAATAAATGAAATTATAATTTAAAAACTTTTGCATTTTCTTGAGTTATCTTTGTCTAATATTAAAATTTGTTTGATGATCTGAAATATTTAGGTGTAACAAATATGTAAAAACAAAAACAAATCGGGAAGGGGACAAATACTTTATCACAGCACTGTAACCTCTTCCAGTCACTCCAATATGATAGAAGACCAAGCACAACAAGATATGGCTAATGGGTTTGTATCCCTGAAGTGAGACATACTGTACTTGGCAAAATGGGCTTGTAGCATGCCCCCCGAACAAGGATGAGACTTTACTGATGGTTTTGGTGTTTTTATTGAGCTACGACCTTTCACCGTGGCCACACCATTCAACAATCAACCAACGAACCACCGAATCACCGAACCACCG
>JAVDPK010003434.1:0-19162 GCA_034780415.1 Cichlasoma orientale
ACTAAAACTAAAAAGCATTTTCGTCCAAAAGACTAAGACTAAAACTAAAACTAAAATGGCTGCCAAAAACAACACTGGTCATTAGAAGCTGCAGAGGTAAATGTAAAGTATTAAATATCAAATTAATTCTCAGGACATCGTTCCAGAACATATTTGATCACTCTTTGGATATGGCACTGTAAGCAATGTATAATTTCATTCTGGAGAGTGAAGGCTATAATGGCAACATGACACATTTCTTTCTTAATAACAGAAACGTTGGCAACAAGCCTAACTCTTTTAATACATTTTCTAATTGTTTTTTAATTGCTCCTGTTACCCTGGACTTCTTCTCATCTCTGTTTTCTTCCCGTACAGAATTTAAATGCAGTAAAGCAACAATTATTCCCATGTCAATTTGCAGCCACATTTCGATTTTATGACGCTGTTTTCCATCCGAGTCAGGCCCAGAAGTTACATTTAGGAGAACAAACAGTCGTACAGGGATAGCTTCATTAGGACACAGAGGTTTGTTGATTGAAATGTGACTCAGACCTTCCACCCACCTGCTTAGGGAAATTGATATGCCTTCAGCAAGACATGCAAATTTTGCACTTGGCATTATGTATTAAGGATAGTAGATACTGTAATGCAGCATACTGATTAGTGATCACTCTGGTAGATGGATAGATAGCTGGGGGAGTTAAAATATCCATTTTAAAAGCCTTCAGGTCTGAGGTTGCTTAAAAGCCTCTTCGTGGAACAACTGTGGCTTATGCTACCCCAATTAGCCAAACCATCCACGTCCCTGACAATTTTTTTTTTTCATTTTACTAGAAGATACAATATAATCCAGTTAGCAAATGAACAAAATCCAATCTTGTTTTAAATGGTGATGAGTGTGTCAGGCTCCTGTGAGTGTTGACTCTCTAAGTCTTGCAAATAAATTGAGGTACCCAATAATCTAGTTACTATAAACTCCTCCTTGGAGCACTTGTCATATTATCTGACATGACAAATAGAGCCAAGCTGAAGCGTGTAGCTCCCACCCTCTCCCTCACACTGTTTTTGCTCCCTATAGGCTTCTTCACACACACATACACACACACACACACGCACACACGCGCACGCCTCCCTCTTTACCTTCTACTTTTTCTTCACCAATTTCCCCAACCTCGCTTCTGCTTTCCTAAGGTGCTGAATACTAAAGTGGGAACGCAGACGCACCAGCTCCTTACATTGAGATATTGTTGTGTGATTGCAACAGCTGAATCTGGCGTCAGTTGACAGTCCCTCATCTATGGCGGAATGGCAGCAGAAAAAGAGAAAATGTTTGTTTGCCGTGGCAGTGATGGAGTAGTTACATGTGTGTTTGAACACCTGTCTGCACGAGTGACCGAAAGACAGCAGGGGGGGAAAAAAACCTGCTTTTTTGCAGCACGCATGTGCCTGCTTTTAACGATGCGTTGATGTGTTGAACACCGGTGTGCCGCACAATGTCTGTGTCCCGCCTCGTTTGCTCTCTGGCCTCGGTTAAAGCGGCATTGTGTGTTCCAGCTCATGAGTGATTAAACTGAGCGCCAGTGTGAGCTGATGGCTGCTGAGCTCTGACTCTGACTCACACCATGATAATTTTTGCAGCTGACATAGTAGTGTTACTATGTTATCATTAAAGACAGTTGTTATAGCGCCAAAAAAAAGGGGTTTTAAAGACATGCTACAACTTTTGATTTTTAATTGTAATGTTTAGTGTTATTGTTGGTTTACAATAATCTGTTTTAGTTCTTCATTTGCATTGCAGCAGAGAAATGTGCAAATAATAACCTGAACTATCTGCCATGCACTCACTATTACTGTATGCATAACAAACAATCTGCAGCCGATAGCTGCTTGCACAATTAGCTACTAGTCAGTGAAAAGACTAGAAAAAGATTCTCCACACTGCAAATGTCTGATTCACACGACTTTTGCTCTCTTCACCTTCTGTGATGCTTTGCCAGCTAACGCTGCAGTCTTTCTTCAGCCTTTCCCTTATGTGAGATCAGTTTTTCAATTCACTTCAAACCACCTCACACGAGGGAAGTCATGACAGCTGCATAAAATGCTGCATGTGTCCCGATTCTCATCCCAAAACTGTAGAATCACGGCGACACACAGTGAGGTCCACAAATTTTGTAGTGGATTTTAAATCAAACAATGTCTGATTGAAGTGGAGACTTTCATCTTTAATTCAAGGGGCTTTACAGAAAATTGGCATTAGCTGTTTAGGAATTATGGCCATTTTTTTTTTTACACAGTCCCGCATTTTCAGAGGCTCAAAATTAATTGGACAATTGACTGACAAGCGGTTTGGCCAGTTGAGGCCTGTTCCCTTGTTATTTCATGACAAATGGAGCAGACATAATATCTGAAGTGTTAAATTTAAATTTTAAAGCTTTTCACTGTAAATGTGAAGCCCAAAGAAATGCCAGTGAAAGTGAGAGAGAGGCCTTCCTTAGATTTATTTAATTTTTTTCAGCCCATTAGAGAGAGAGAGAAAATGTTAGGAGTGGCCAAATCAACGATCTGGTGCATTGTTAAAAAGAATGAATGCACTGGCCAGCTCAGCAACACCAAAAGACCTGAAAGACCACAGAAGACAAACGAAGTGCATGATGAAAAACTTTTTTCTCGAGGATGTCGGCATATTAGTGTCTAGAGCCTTCATGGATGCAAAACAAGGTGCAAACCACAGGTTACACTCAAGAACAAGAAGGGCAGATTAGCTTTTGCCAGGAAACGTCTAGAAGAATCAGGACAGTTCTGAAAAAAAAAAATATTTGGACAGCTGAAACCAAGATCACCTTGTACTAGTATGATGAGAACAGAAAAGTATGGAGAATGAACAGCTCATAATCTCAGCCACATTATCTGTCAGATATGATGGAGGCAATGTGTCGCTGCCAGTGGAACTGGGTCACTGTTGTTTCTTGATGATGTGTCTGCTGGTATTAGTAGCAGGATGAAGTGTACAGGGCTGTATCCTCTGCTCAGATTTAGCCAAAATGTTGAAGAAAATTATCCGACAGGGCTTCACAGTGAAAATGGATAATGACCCAATGAAATACTTCAAACACAACCCAAGAGTTTTTCAAGGCAAGGATTTGGGATGTTTTTCAATGGTCAGTCACCTGATCTTAGCCCAATAGAGCATGCTTTTAAGTTACTGAAGACAAAACAGAATGTATAAAGACCCACAAACATGCATAAAGACCCAGCAGCATCTCATGATGTCCATGAGTTTTAGACTCACTGGCTGCGAATGATTTTCATCTAAGTAAAGCCCTTTGAATTAAAGCTGAAAGTCCGTACTTCAATCACATATTGATGTTTGATTTAAAACCTTTTGTGGTGTTGTACAGAAGCAAAACTATAAAAACTGACTCTTTGTCCAACAAATGGACCTAACTGTAGGTGATAGCTTATTATAGCAATGTGCACAGAAAGAAGAGCAAAAATCCGAAAGAAAAAATATCTATCACATTGATCAGGATTTTATTAAACTGAAAATGCCACATTAAAAAAGAAAAAAACTGTATCTGCATGAACAAGTTATATTTTCAGTTTTCCATAATTTATTGGTTTCCAAAAACTCTGTGAAGGAAAACTTCAGAGTAACTTTGAGAACAAAAAATATATCCATTGCCGAGCTAACGCATTGCAGTTTCTGAGGGTTTCCATCACTACCACCTCCTTTCAATCGGAGCAAAACCAAGAGCGCTCACGCTGTGAGGTTTGAAGGGAATTTAAGTCGAAATCCACGCTGAGTTTTGAGCAGCTAAAGTCTTATTTTAGAACAGTGCAAAATTAATGACATTTGTTCAGCAATCATAATGAGTTTCTAGCAGAATGTTTCAAACATTATTTTTGCAAGATTCTGAAAGACGTAATGCTGCATATCTGAGAAGGGAGCAAGACAGCAAATGTCATGATTGTCACATAATTCCTGTGAGTTATTTGCATCGGTGTCAGACGGCAGTAATGACAAGATAGGCGAAGACACATTATGTCTCCGCCACAGCGAAGACCCCAGACTTTCAAAACATAGCCTCAGCAAATTTATGTATTATAATATATATATAGGCAAGAGAACCTCAAAAATAAGCCTGATTGGCTATTTAAGGGCTTTAGAGGAGACTGAATAAATACATGCATACTGAGGGAGTTTGCTGAGCATTTTTTGGTATGTATGAAATGATGCAGATGGAGGTCCTGAAAGCAGACTCAGTAATCACTGATATTAGCCTTGAGATCCCAAAGCTGTGTGACTCTGGGTCTGCCCTGATGAATTGGCTTCATGGAAATGCCACCAAGTGACATATTTAAGCCATTCTGCTTGATAGCTGTGCGCCTCTTGGCTCTTGTGTTAAAAGGCAGCCTGCTCACCCTCTGGTACTCATCTTTGTAATGCAGGGACATGGAGAGGGAAAGGTAGAAATAGGAGAGCAATGAGATAAAGTCAGAATGAATCAAACAGAGGTAGAATGAGCGAAGGCTGACTCAAAACGGGTGAAAAGAGACAGGAGACAGAGGAGACCTCACCGCTGAGGTAATGGGTTAGTCTAAGTGATAATCGCATTCAGAGGGAAGCTGGTGCCACTCTGTAATGCGGCAAAAAAAAAAAGTAAGAGAGCCTCAAAGAGCCACAATTATTGCCCTCTGACCCAGTTATGTTCACATTTGATATGTCAATCAAAGCCAGAGAGAAGCAGCTCTCGTGCTCTCGACTTTGATGTGAACAGGCTGGCGTTTCCATGGATTCTATTGATTTTAAAAGCAAACATATGATGTCTTTATTGATTCCAACTGTCTGCTTCTATTAAAATCCCATCTGGCATCCATGTAAAACTTCAATGCAGTGCTAATTGCTCGACCTTAACAATTTAGCTTTGTCTGTGTCCATTTCAGTCTAGCCTTTTTTCTTTTTCTTTTTCTTTTTTTTTTTTTGCATTTTAAGTACTTGGCAGCCTGGCTCCTGACAGCTGCATATCATTATTAGATACCCGCCACTACCTAGTGTGAATTTCAAGCATGTCATAAATATCAACACCACTTGAGATGCAGGATAGTCACTGCCACATGGAGCTCGCTCTCGTATGAACAAATATTTGCCAGTGTCTTTGGCTTTAGTCTGCATCACAATGAAATCCCTCTTCAGATTGTCCTCTGAGCAGCAACCTCTTTCTTCCTCTGTTGTCTGCAGTTGACTCCATTGCTTCATCATCAGTGCCCAGTCCAAGGTGCTACAGTGGGGTGAAGTATAGAGCAGAAATGGGGAGAAGAAAGTAAAACTCAGCCCCAGAAGGGACCTCTCTTTGAAAGCTTTAGTTGGCACTGATGCTGTGCTGAAAGTGGGATTGGCTGTGCGCTGTTACAGCTCATATACACTGACTTCAGCCGCGCTGTGTTGGAGCTCCATCATGGTTATTGGACACTTCTAGCCAGTGTGTGCATATCCACAGTTTTCATGTTGCAGTCTTTTTACCCTGCTGCACTGTTTTTTTTCTCATTTTTAGAGAGTAAAATAGACTTACTCATGTAAATAGCTTCCTATATGTATTGGCAAGTGAATTTATACTAATAAAAAACAATAAGATTCTTTCAGCTGCTCCCTCATTCGTGGCTGGATCCACATATGTGACTTGGCTTAGTGGGTTACATCAGAAAGGGGGGATGTGTCTTCACCCAGTCTCAAAGCGGGGATCTTTTGCATGTTAGGCGAATGCATCTTAGTAATATGTATCGTTACTGTATACCCAGGGTACGGTTATACTCCACAGTAATGCACAAATGTAGGCATCAGATTTTTGACATATCTCTGTGTTCTACCTGCTCTGAATGTTTGAGGAACAAACATCGCAGGTTACCGTGCAGACTTGTTTTCTAACTTTGAGTCACAGAAGAGAATAAGAGAGTGGGAGGATGGGATGGTGATATCACAGGTTTCTGTAGGCTAGAAAAAATACACCGGGTCAGGGCTGCTAAATCAACACGGATGAGTAAAGATGTGCCAACAGTTAAGGACACACTTTTTATAAAGCATACATTTAATAACCTGTAAATTATGTAACAGCCAGTGTGCCCACTGATTACAGCCTCTAATTCCAATAGTTTTCATACAGAGAGGAGTGGATCAGCTGCACCAGGAAAAAAAAAAAAAAATCTGGTATGCAGGTGCACTAAAATTCCCTGATGCTAAACCAATTCTCAAATACTGACGTCATGGGAAGAGGAGATTGGCCCTGCATGTTCAATGAAAAAAACCAAATCACACAGTAGATGGAAAAGCAGCCGTTTCCCACATTTCCCCTCATAAAAGCTTATTAATCAACACCCATGAATATGAGGCCGCTAGTCAATCTGCAGTCTTTCATATGGCTTTTGCGTACAAGGAGCGCTTTAATCTTCTCGCTCAGTGCCTTTAGTGTATTTATTCAGATTTATTTCACTTGTGGTGTCTATATCACATCAGCCCCAAACCTAAAATTATCATTTAGAATTTTTATGGACAGAATTTCTAGGCATATCCAAGTGGTGCCTTTTTGGCCTCAGAATCGCATCTCTGCTTTTGGTGGATGATGTGGTCCTGTTGGCTTCATCAGGTGGTGGCCTCCAGCTCACACTGGAGCCGTTCGCAACCGAGTGTGAAGCGGTGGGTATGAGAATTAGCACCTCTAAGTTGGGAGATTGGCAGAGTAATGTTGGCATGTGGCTGCAGTGATGTCCTATACTATGTCCTGATTCATTATTTTGAAACAAGCCATTTTAGCTCCTCTGCCTTTAATTCTACCTTTCTTTAAGCCAGCATTTTTCTGATTGGCTGTCTCTTGAAAACAGAAGGTTTTAATAGCAAGTGAGCTCTCACTCTCATTCACACACACACATACACATTTCACAAAATATGAGCTGTGTTATACAATACTGTGCAAAGCTCTTGAGACACCCCTCATTCCTTTGTATTTTGCTTGGAAAATGCCAAACAGGTGTAGTGATTTATAGAAGCATGCAAGCGTACATGGAAATACAGTCTATAAGGCGAAAACAATTTGTGCAGTTCTAACATTTGAAAGGCAGTATTTGGTATGACTGCCTTTATTCTTCAACACAGCCTGAAATCTCTTAGGCAAGCTTTCTTGTAATTTGTTTAAGTAGTCTTCAGGAATACATCTCCAGGTTTCCTGAAAGAGATTCAAAGCTCTTCTTTGGATGATGGCTGCCTTTTATTCCGTTCTCTGTCAAGATGATCCCACACTGCTTCAGTAATGTTGAGGGCCAGGCTCTGGGGAAGCCAATCCGTGAGTCATAGTGCTTCACTGGGTGTTTTTTTTCTATCCAGGTATGTTTTTACTGCACTGGCAGTGCGTTTGGGATCATTGTCATGGTGAAAACTAAAGCTGTTGCCGATCAGAAGCTGTCCAGATGGTATTGCATGGTGGATCAAAAGCTGATGGTACTTTTCTGCGTTCATAATTACATCCGTGTTGACAAGATCCCCAACACCACTGGCTGTAATGTAGCATCAAACCACGAAAGAGCCTCCACCATCACTGTTGTACTTCTCTCCTGACTTTATTCATACATACTGATGGCGACTTGAACCAAAGGTTATATTTGAATTCGTCGTGTCATAAGACCGGTTTTGTAATTTGGCATACCTCAGCCTTTTCGCCATCTTTCCTGTCCTTAAGAATGGCTTCTTGACAAGCACCCTTCCACTGAGAAAATCTGTGGATTTTTCCATCAGAGGTACTCAAAGCATGACATGAGATAGCCTCATGAGACTTTTAAAAATAAATCAATAAATAAGCATTTGTCTATAAGCATGACTAAACTGCGTTGTCTCCTATTATGAGTCAAACTCCATCTAGCTATCACAGAACTGATTTTCCTGTTATGAGCCGTACAGTATGACAGGTCATGAGGTTACTTTTAGTCACCCCTGCACTTTTATAAATGAAAAATGTGTTGTCTGGCAACAGCATCTCCCTTAAAAAAAATAGGTCATTGTTCTCTCCATATTGTTTCCTCCCAGCAGGGGAGCTTCTGCGAATAACACTATCTCTTTCAGATAGCACTGGCCCCAGCTGAAAGGTGAAGACAGAATATTGTGTTTTGGAGAATAGCATCAATGCCTTTGGCCTTGGCCTCATTCTACCACAGCATCTTATGGGAATGGACCGGCTTGGTTCTTGTTTACTCGCTCTTTGTTTTTCCTCCGCATGCCAAATCCATTGAATCTGACAATAAAGCGGGGAATATAAATGCTTGAATATTGATTGAACACTGCCTCTGAGCGAGTAATACTGTTGCCTCTGTGTGTCAGCTCTTTTTTGTGATATCTTCATTCTGTCATCTTGACTCTCCCCTCCTCTCTTCAAATCCTGACTCGAGTCAGATTAATGAGGTTTACATAAATTATCAGAACCTATCAGGCATCCATTCAGTGTGTGTGTGTGTGTGTGTGTGTGTGTGTGTGTGTGTGTGTGTGTGTGTGTGTGTGTAAAGGAAAGAGAAAAAAGTGCAGATACTTTCACTGTTTCATGTTTCTCTGTTCTGAACAGCTTTTGTTTGTTTTGTTTTTTCTCCCTCTTTTTTTTTTTTAAGTGCGTCTGTTTCTCTGTCCGTGTGTGTCCATGTGTGCACATGTGTGACTATGCATGTTCTGAGTAATGGGCTTTGTGCATCCTCTCTTGCTGACGGCCAGGATGTATCCATGGCAACGGCAGGTCGATCCTAGCTGTAAGCGGAGCTGGTGAGAGGAACTTGAAAGGGAGCATTAAAACCTCTCTTCTCATCTGCCCTGCGCTCTTCTCACTCTGACAATGGCGAAATGCATGGCCTTGTTGAAATCCCACCCCAGGGGTATATACTGTAGCAGTGACAGTGAACACTCGTATCTCAACACTGCCACCTTTTGACCTGATGCAAAAATGTATGGAAATGTTTGTGTTTTGTTTTCCCGCTGCTGTCTGGGAGCCCTAGGGTTCATTCGTGGGAACATACAGATGGTTTACCCGAAAAATAAAATCTAAATAAGCAAAAACCTTCCAGATGGAGTATTTCTGTAGAAACACAGCACACAAGAGAGAGGAGGAAATGGGGAGAAATCCGATCTGAACTGGGGCCCACGTATTGGCCCACCAGTGCACCCGGTGTTACGTTTTTTAGTTTATTCAGAGTAATTTTACTGGAGCGTTGTCACATTTCTGATTCAAAAGGTGTGAGCAATTTGCTGTTGATTTAAAAGCCTACAGCTGCATTTTATGTCTATGAAAATGTGTGGCTGTGTCACTGAACGTTATAGTTTTACACCCCTTTTTCCCTCAGTTCCATCAAGTTTAATTCAGGGAGAAACTCACCATAAAAGGAAAGAAATCATACGATTCTTTCTGATCTGGGAACGACATTTATGTAAACTGCAGAGGAGAGAGAACTTTGGGCTTCACAGCTGGTATCCTCTCTCTCTCGAAATGTTGCCCATCAAGTTTCTTGATGTTTTGTCACTGCATCTTCAACTCTGAGGAATGCCTACAGGATAAGATGTGCTGCTGTTGCCCCCTAGTGGACGTCATGAACATAATTAGACAGCAAAGCCTAGCAGGGAAGGAATAAGAGGAAATAAAAGGAGAGACAAATGGTGAAAAATGGAGCCAGACAATCAAGATTTATCTGTTTTGAGGGAAAGCATAGCTGCCAAAACAAGCACAGATTTATTGTAACTCTTTCTACATCAATATATCCACACTGACAGTGTAATTAAAATATTTTTTTGGCACACAGGACATGGGCTCACTCAACTTATTTTATCCAGGCGGTCACTGCACTGCTTTTGCACAGTTTAATTTTCTCCACAGCAGTTTCACAACTTACCATGTTGTGCCAAATCCAAGACGTTAGTGTTTGTGAATATTCATGCGGTAGCGCCTCACTGAGGGCCCGGGGACTGCAGCTGGGGGAGCTCCGTGACCTTCTTGTTAGGTCAGGCTGGATGCCGGAGGGTATCTTGTGATCACTAATAAATATGCAAGAACCACAGCCCATCAGACTCTGCTATGTCAAGCAACCTCCAGCATAAAGCTGCAACTCTTTTTTTTTTGTTTGCTCTCTTATCAGCAGCAGCTTTTTGTGTGTGTGTGTGTGATAGACAGTCTGCACAGCGGCCATTAGGTAATGTTTCTTATTCACGCTGTTATTTAATATTAGCCTTTCCCCCACTTGAAAAACACTGGCACATTATGGTAAAGCACTTCACAACGGTTCAGTTGAGGTAATGTGTTTTCCATCGGTTTTGCAGGTTCAATGTAGCTATTCCTTTGAAGTATCCTGTGGCATCATTAGGTGTAGGTTTTTATTGCAAAGTGTGCTGTCATCCTCCTAAACGCATCTACCATTTCATTTTCTGGCACCGACATGTTTCTGAAAATAATCTCAGTTGTCTAATAGAGGTGGATCAATACGGATGGATCAGTTTCATACACTTCCTTTTCATATCACAACCAACACCACCTCTGGGAACCTGCATTTATCACCATATTCAATAACGAGGGCCTCCATCTGAGATTATTTTCTCTCTCTTCACTACTTCCATATTTGCTTTCAGTTAATCTGCTTTCCACAGGACTGCTTGCAGCTATGTGGGGGTATGTAATTTGAGCAAGATCTGTTGATAAAATAAGCCATTAGATTGAAATAACAATGGGCAAATGGAAGTCTTGATTAAATTCCTTGACTTCTCTCCTTGGTGTTTGCACTGGTGTTTGCTAATTTCTTAAGGAGGAATCGGGCACAAACTCCCTGCCTCCTCTCTCTAAATGTCCTTAAAGGAACATTTACACATTACTGGCATCGCTCCTTTCTCTTTTTCTAATCTTTATTTGTTCTAAAACTCATCACGAGAGCAGATCTTTCTGTGAAACCTCCCCATTGTATATTCTAATGAGTGACTCTTTTGCTTAGCTGTAGCCGTACAGTATCAATAACACCCAGGTATTATTTGCATTTGATTACACAACTGTGCTGAGATCATTTTGTTTTCTGAGGATGAGCGAGCTCAGTCCGAACAGTGCAATCAGCAGAAATTTATCAGCCCATTCAGTGCTTTTAGCTCTTGCATTTTCTCTCTCCCATTGCACCAACACTTCCCTTTTTTTTTTCCTGTAAATGGTGAAACTCTTCCCCGGGACAATGACCTGTAGCTGGGCCCAGAGGGAGTATTCTGTGTCCTGTACTCCTCGTGGCCTCACCTTCCTTAGCCTCCTCCTCCATCCTCTCCTTCTTCTCTTTCTTCTTCTCTCTTTGGAAATTGCTCTAAGGGTTGGATCTGCCCCCAAGGCAAAAGGACAAATCCGGGCAAGGCATCTCGGTCCATTTCAGAATGGGTGTGGATTTCCGAAACCAGAGTGCTTAGATTCCCTTTGATTCGGAAGACGCTTTGACTTTGGGACTGCATATGTCCTCTTGGCTCCGTATTTTTCGCATCAGTAGCCAGATTACAAATACTTCTCTTCTCAAATCATTTCATCTCTTCAATATTTTGGATATTTTTTTTAGGACTGGACTTCTGGCTTCAGATTAACTGATTCATTGCTTTCACCATGCCGCTCCGTATTATGTGCACCATCTCCTTTTCTGCTGATGATGAGCCTAGCAGGGGATATGGTAGAGATGATTTTGATGACCACTATAAGCGGGTAAAGAAACATTACGGTGACGGAGACTCACAGGAATACCTGGATGGGTGTAGTCAGGTAGATGATCAGACTGAGGAGGAGGACAATGGTAGCGATGTAGATGATCTGGCCACTTTCTTTGGCAATTGCTCGCTTCACGGAGCCAATCACGTGTTTGTTGAGGACAAGAAGTTTGGAATTCGCCAGGGTTTGTGGGCGGTGGTCTTCACCATGGCCCTGTCCGCTTTCTTGCTACAGGTAGTTGACAGGGTAATGTACTATCTCCAATATGATCACATCACAATGCTTGATGAAAGAGAAGCAAAGAATATGACCTTTCCTGCTGTAACTATATGCAACTACAACTTTGTACGAAAGTCTCAAATGAGCTACAGCGACCTGATCTTTATGGGACCTCTTCTGGGCTTTGAAGAAGGCATGGCACCGGGATTTCCCCTGGCCCCAGAGCCGGACCGCCCGCTGGGCTCTCGCTTCAGCATGGATGAGTTCTACAACCGCACTCGACACCGCATGGACGAAATGCTCCTGGAATGTAACTTCAGAGGTAAAGACTGTGACCCCGACAGCTTCAGAGAGGTAATTTAAACCAAGACCCCCAAGGCAAGAAATGTTTTTTAAATAGTTTCACAATGTTCAATCTTTTTGGGCACCTACAGTACATGTTCTGAAATGGAAATAATCAGTGCAAGTTTGTACTTCATATTTTTCATATATTTGCAAGGTATTCTATCTATATGCATGTGACAGACTCGATACGTGTGGTTGATTGGCGATATTGTATCACAGGATGTTAAACTGAAATGTGGCTCAAGAAATGCAGAGCGAAAAAGGCCGGCGGATTTCATCACAGACTTCTGGCAGTGTTTATTTTGATCAAATAGAAGCATTCAGTAAAACCTGCTACTGTAAACTGTTACGCCAGGAGAAGAGTTCTCATTGAGGAGGATGTCGTAGAAAAGAACTTAATTAGAAGAACGTGTCTATTTATTGCAGTGAGGTAATTCAGTTACTTAAATCCTAAGTCATTGCTGTAAATAAAAAAGGATTTTCCAAGTCAGCGTGTCTGCCTTAATGAAAGTCTGTTGTAAGTTTAAAAAAAAAAAAAGAGGGGACATGAGCAAGTCCTATTAGTTAGAGTGGCATACTTGGCATGCAGCTGTTGTTAATGAATTAAAGAGGCACTTAGGGCATCATTGTTTTGCCCAGAGGAAACGTCGGGGTAGCATCTTGCTAGACATGAATTCCCTGAATTTTTGGTTTTGTGGCTGCTGCCCTTTATGTTCCCTCGTGTGTGCACACAAGCCGAATACTGAATTGCCAAGTAGTGTTGACGTTATCCAGCTACTGGTCTATTGATTTGCTCGACCTTTGCGCAGTTATGGATAGGTATGTGTGGACTGCTAATGGATGTACTAGACTTACATGACAGGCAATTACTTCATTGTGTAACTGCATGTCCGTGACACATTTTTCCCATTTTATTAAACCTGATTGTAATCTGATGCTTTTGTTAATGCGCTATTTGTTTTAATCATTAATTCTGAAAATACTTTAACAGTGCTGCGCCTTGGGAATTTGTGCCAAGCATACATTTTTATTGCAATATACAAATGCAGTGGACGTATTTAATGGATGTTAATTTACTATATCTTACCTTGTATGCATTTGTTTATCAATACAGAGGCAAAATCTATCATTTTACAAACAAAAGTTTCCCTCAAATGGATTCCAAGCCTGTGCGTGCAGTTGTTACAGTGTGACACGTTAAAATGGATAGTGAGGAGAATTAGAAACACTGGGAAGGAGGGAACCGATCGTTGTTCCTGTAGAACTGATGATACTGTATGTCTGATGGCAGAGACGCTCTGTTGCGCAGATGTGACCACAGGTGTGCCTTGAAATTTTGGCTTCCCCTCTGGATTTGACTTGGACACAAAACGTTTGAAAAGTACTCGTTTTACTAATTAGTCAGTGAAAGTTATTCACCAGCCTATGTTAATTATTAAATTGTGAGTTTTTGAATTGTGGGGCAGAGAAAAAGACTATTGGAAAAGATGATGCCAACTTATTGTTACTAGCAAAGAAAATAATCTGCAGGTCACGTAACACTGAAAACTAATAACCAGTAGCAGCACTTCCCTCAGATATATGACTTCAGCAATAAAAATATGACCGTGTACATATAAAATGTAACAAGCATGTTCTTTTGTCACAGTGAAGAATAAAAAGTAGAGAAAAACAGAGTGAGATGAAATGAAGATTAAATGGCTGTCTTAACAGGTGTCATTTGTTTTTGTTTTTTCAATATGAGTATTACATCATCAACCCTGACAGCAGCTCTGACATTATGGGGTTATCTGTTTTTAGATGTGGAGAGCTGTGCAGGGCTGAATCCTGTCAGCCAGAACTCACACTGCAGTTAAAAATCAGGGTCTCGAACGTAAAGACGTGGAGGTAAAAGTGGATAAATAAAAGGAAGAGAATGCTTTTTTTTTTTTTTTTTTTACACCAGAGCAAATCCTCAACTGGAGGGGCAAATAATAAATTACAGTTTGTTAAGTGCAGTGTGTGCAATCAAGAGGAAATTACTGATCCTGCAGCGAGACAGAATTGTTGCCACGGTGAAGAATAGGAAAATAATACCTCCCTCGTAAACACACAAAGCTATTTTTGTCGCAAACTCACAGCGAGGGCATATACTGAGCACGTTGACGCAAGCAGGCAGCACAACTTAATATTTGCACAAAAAAGAGAGCGTAAAAAAAGTGGTTTGACAGCTGACTATGGATCTTACTCATCATGTATTTATGCAGGATTCAGTGTCTTGCCCCGCCCACACTTGAAGAGGTGCCCCGGTCAGGGAGTGAGTATAGCAAATGGAAAAAGAACGGCCTTTATGGCAAGCGTCCTTCAGGTGAAGTGGAGCCAGCTGTCATCCTCAGCTGATACGCTTTCTAAAGAACAAAGTACTGTGACTGCAGCGCAGTCTGCCATTTTATTAGCATTAGAGGAAGTCAATGAGCAGGTTCATTCAATGTCAGATTTTACTACAAGAGTGTAGCTCAAAACTCATTCTTGCTTCCATTATTTCTTACCTTAAGTTAAATGGGCTGCTCCGTCAATGTCATCGATCACAGCATTAGGCAATTAACAGAATCTTATATTCAAATAAAAAGCGCCGTTATGATTTAAAATGATCCATCCACGCTCCTCCTTCAGTAAACAGTGTTTCAGTTGCCCTTGAAATGAAGACAAAACAAAGCAGTTATTGGTTGTCAGTTGGTCTTGTGTATGTTGTGAAATTAAGTTAGAAAATGAAGTCAGACATATGAGATGATGGCTATTTCAGGTCAATAACATTTATGCATATAGATACTTAGTAACACGGCTGATTTACAGGAAGCTGTGTATAAGATTGTGAGGGGTGTGAGTTACTCTATAAAGAACACAAGCTTTGTTTATACAGTGTTTTGAGCTATACTGGCGTGTGCATTACTGCAGGTTTCAGGTGTAGTCGCAGCATTAAGGCTAAGGACTTGGCCAGCACTAGTGACAAGTAATCATTTTTCTGTCAGGTCTAATAGGACTAATTATAACCATTGTCAATTTAGCTTCAACCCTTGTGCATTACAGCCTCCCACTAATATAATCATTGATTGCTCCTTCAGCTTCTGTCCTATGCAGCAATTATAAACCGATGCTTACTCATTGTTTTGTCACTCAGTTTCCAAAGCAGATGCTTTGGAAATGTATAATGTGCTCTGCTGCTTTGAGACTGTTCAAGAAGATGTTTTATAACCAGCAGTTGGGCAAAGCATCCCCCGTAAGACACTTAACCAGTGTGTGTGTGAGTGAGAGAGCAAGCTTTTAAGTGAAGTTAGCATGATTTGCATCATTTTGGGTCTACATATTGGAATCAAAGATGAAGGGTCCTTAGCATATTAATGCCCTCAATATCCCCTTTATCAAATGAAAGCACTAAGTGGGAGTTGGGGGAAATGGTAGAGCAAAAATAAAAAAAAAGAAGCAGTTCACAAAAAAGAAAAAAGAAGTTCTACATTTTCAAACCACGCATCTGGAAAGAGGTGTACCCACTAACGCATTAGCTATGTATTTGTGGCAGATAGGAATAGCTGTTTCTATCAATACAGCAAAATAACTCACTTAATTACAAGCATTAATATATTTCTGTTTTTTTCTTTTCTTCCAAAGAGTAAATCAATAGAGTGTATTTGTTTTGCGTAATGTGGCATTTGGCAGCATCGGTGTCCCTGAACCTCTGCTTTTGCTTGTTTATTATTTCTCCTAAGCAGCCACTAATGGCCTCGCAGACAGAACTGAGAAGAGGATGTGAGATGATTGATTGCTCTCTGTCTATCTCAGTCTCTGAGGCTTTCTGTCCATTCCCCCCTCTCGTTCTGTCTTTCTGTCCACCATCTCTTCCAAGTGTTTTTGCATGTGAACTGACTGCATGCGTCAGTGCTGCAATGAGCTCCATCTATGGGCTGGGTCAATAGCGAAGCTTGGCTACTACCCTGCCAGATAAATGGCTCAGGTTGCGGCATTTCTGACCCAAAGCAGAATGTGAGAGCCCCTCAGAGCAGTGATCCAAATCCCTGCTTCCTGCTCCAGCCCGAGCCCATTAGATACAGCTTGACTTTCTCTCGAGCTCAGCATTGTCAACAGAATCAGCCAGTGGCTCAGGTTACGCCCTTCTCTTGTCTCCTCAAGAGCATCAGCCTGAATACCCCAAGCTCAATCTCTTACAGACAGACAGCTAGGCAGACAAACTGCAGGGAAAATATTTTTTTCAGAGAAAGGAAAAGGAAGAGAAAGAGTTGGCCTCCCCATCTGGCTCCGAGCTGTAAATACTTGTTATGGTTCAATACTTCTTTCATGCAGCCACTGGGAAGAGATTATATCAGTGAAAGTGTGGTGTAATTATCTTCAAGCATATGCTGTGATAAATTAGATGGTAACAAATTATGTTTAAAAAAAAAAAAGAAAGCATAGTAGATTATAGCATTTGTTCCACCCACAAAGATTCACTGAAGATAGCACCGCCAGCACTGAGTGTGCGCCGAACCTTTTGCTCGTGTCACTTGCCGCGGTTGCTCCGTACCTTGAACAGTTAAGCCAATTTTAAATTTATTTTTGTGGTTCTATTTTGAATCTGTAGCTTTTTTTTTTTTTGCCACTGAATAAGTTAAATGCAGTTCTTGGAGTGTGAGCTATGTTTAGTACTGACTGTTTCATTAGTAGCTAAGGTCCATCAGGCAGAACACGTGCAGCAGGGGCTGCTGAAATACACGTAAATGTGAACAGCAGACCAACAAGCACTGCCTCATCAGTATCTGCGCTGCATCCAAGTGTTAATTTAGTTGATTCTCTCTCCCTGCTCCAGCAGACCCTTTGCGAGCAAACTGGACCACAATAATGTATTTCAAATTCCAGGTTATGAAAACGACTTTGATTAATCTCAAGAATAGGCTCAGTCTGAAAGTGGTCATTACACCCTGAGTTTGAAAAGGCAAGCACCGCTGAAATGCTTCCCCCCCTTCTATCAGGTGAGGGCACCAGGCTATTAAATATTTATGCAAACACTGAATTTCAGATGGCTGTCTGTGATTTTTTTTTTTTTTCCACTCATCTTTTTTGGCCACTATTAGCTGTTTTCACCTCAGGTGACCTCTTTTCTCCACAACAGTAATTTACATAAATTAAAGCACATTTTCATTTCTGATGCGCCACTCAGAGGCGTCTCATTTCATTTCTCATTTAAAACAGTCTAATGATCTCATTAGTTAAACCTCTGTCTCTGATACTCATCTTCTCTCGACTTTGTTTTCAAGGCTTTCCAGGCACTATTTCATGTTGCGTGCCAGCATGTATAATCCCACTTTTGCTGGCAAGTACTTTTGTCAAACAGTGATCACAAGGGGGCAGTGTTATACAATGATTTTGAGCCCAAACTGGCTTTTTATGTAGTTTTTTTTTGCCCTGAGATGTGGCATGCTGTGCCTTTTTTCCTTTTATTTACAGGAAATCGCTCAGAAATATGCTTAATTCCATCTTTTAAAAACCCCTTTGAGTCCCACTACGGCACAGCATCAGTCACTCGGCTGCAATGACCGCTATCCGTTTTAAGCTTCATGTAGAAGCAGAGCTGCTGCCAGTGGAAACACATTGGTTGCAATTTTTTGAAAGCAGCATTTTCCTCAGGGATTAGACTGTATTTGTGCATTGCAGGGATTAAAAAAAATAAATATTACAAATCAAACATGAGCTGAGATTTGTTCAGAACTAACAGCCATTGCAGATATCCATCCCTCATTCATTCTCTATGTCTCTTCCTTTCACTCTCTCTTTCTCTTTAGATGCCTCACTGTTTCCGTACACTAAGGAATAAAGTCTAGTAGGAAAAAACCCTATGACAGTCTGTCATTGGGTCCTATCTCTCTCTATCCAAGTGATGGATCAGTATTTTCAAATGCACCCATTTTAATTAAATTTCTCATCAGTCTTCTTTGGAAGTTGGCGACAAGTAGTGCAGCAGCATTTACTCCGTGTTAAGAAGGCTCCAATGCAATATAAAGCCTGGGTCCTTTAAATTGGACAGATACATCTCTACCTCGCCTCAATATCAGCCAGCACTTCATAACACAAAGCTAATTAATCATTAAAGTGGAATAAATGAAAGGAGAGAACTTTCACTTTACTCCCTGACAAAGATAAATGATGCCTAATGATGTTAAAATGAGGAAAACTGCAGTCTTGTTGGAGCAATTATATATGAATAAGACATATGACAAGTGTCCTATACAGAGCCAATAGCCACTTATGAGTAGCTAATTAGGCTGACGAGAGGGCCGTAATGGCTTCCTACAGGATTATTCCCTATAATTTATACCAGCGCTGAAATAAAACGTTTGGCTCCAAATGACAGAGTGAATGTCAGAGGAGTTGTGAGGGGAAAGGTAGTGTTCATTTAAGGGCAGTGTTTTCTCTCGCTTGCTGACACTCACTCTGTCACTGTCTTTCTTCTGCTCTTACTGTGTGTCTCCCCGTGCGCGCGTGAATGTGGAGACCAACCTTCGGAGCGGTACCATTAAATTTCTTAGAATAATTATCTGTTCCAAACTGTCATCTGTTCTCATCTTGATTCAAGTACAGGGAATAGTACAAAAAATAAACCTTTGAGAGGTTTATGTGTACAGTGTGTGTGTGTGTGTAGTGGCGAAGGGTGCCTGAAGGCTAGAACATGTCTGTAGCCAAGCTGGTTCAGTGTCTCTCTTGTTCAGGGTTTCATAGATGGCTGCATCTGTCGTGGTCAGCAGGACTCCTATGGGAACTGGGTGGCTCTTTATTTCAGAGTGTAGAATCAGCAGGATATCGAATGGATTTGTGTGCATGGCTTTTCAATATATGCATGTGTGTGTGTGTGTGTGTGTGTG
>JAVDPK010003451.1:0-19159 GCA_034780415.1 Cichlasoma orientale
TGTGTGTGTGTGTGTGTGTGTGTGTGTGTGTGTGTGTGTGTGTGTGTGTGTGTGTGTGTGTGTGTGTGTGTCAGACAGAGAGGGAATAACAAACATAAGACTAGTGATTTGCGGACATGCAGCGCAAAAACAGTCAGGGAAGCAGTCTGTATGTGCGTCACCGGGTGTTTTAAAAGGTAAATGGAGTTCTTTCACCGTCAGGTTAAATAAGGGTTAGACGTCATATTGTAGCTAACCTATTAGACAAAGTCCACTTCCACATTTTTGTTCATAGCTGCTTAAAAAACACCTGCTGATATAAACATGCTGTCACTTTTTAGCACCAGCCACACACACACACACATCAACCTAACAGCATGGGCACAACTCATCGGTGAAAATGCAACCAGTGGGCCGTACTTTCCAATATTAATAGTGAGGGGAAAAAACTAGAATATACAGCATATTTGTGTATGCATAGAACGCAACCAGTGTTTTCCCATGACAGTCTCTGTGTCCTTCATGCAGCTATTCATTGACCAAATACCTTATAGTCTGTGTGTGCAACACTCTACAACCTGACCAAACTCACAGGGACACACTGCTATCAGCCTCATGCGTGCATACGTGCAAACCTACTTTACACACTCATCATCATTAGTCTGCATTGTTGCATCCCTGGCATGTTTACCGTGCACACGTTAATCACACTCAGCCACACAGAGGTGCTGAGATGGTAGGATTTGGTAAGCAGCGAGTAACCAAATCAAGATGCCCTACCTGCAGTCGTGGGTTATTGAAACCTGCAGAATCATGGCGATGATGAAAGTGTTAAATTGCATATCGTCACCCTCTTAAAATAATGGCCTAAGACTTTTCGTTTGTTTGTTTTTTTTGTTTTTTTTTGATTGACTGATGATTTAAAAATAAAAATAAAATTTTCATTAAAAAAATTACTCAGGCCATTATTTTAAGAGGGTGATGATATTATATAATTCGAATTAAATGTATAAACTATTTTTTTTCACAGCCTCCTCTTTTATTTCTGGCCCTTCATTCTCCAGCTCCCATCTTCTTTATGAAGCTCACTCCGTCTCCTTTGTTTGCTCTGTTTCTTTACCTTGGAAGAGAAACAACCTCACCAATAACCACCTCGTTCCTCTTTTTGCTCTGCATTGCTTTCTCTCCCCGTGAGATTTAGTCATGCGCTTGCATGTGAATCTGCCTTTCCTGCCTGTCTGCGTGACTAAATCCCTAAAACACAAAGAGGCGCGCGCACAGCACGGTGGACCTGCTCCTCCTTTTATTGTATTTTCCTTCTCCAAATTTCCATTAGAGTGAAATGGTTTGGCCTGTGGTCATGAAGCAGTGGCCACTGGTGCTTCAACACCACCAGCACCTCTAAAGAAAATAGAAATTCGTAGGCCAGATGAGACCCTACGTGATTAACCCAGCATGAGATAATAAATGAGTGATGAGTAGTAAACCAGCTACAAAGCGAAACAGTTCTGTGCAAATTGTTGTATTTTATTTGGATTTTAAGGCTCTTATGGAGAATAGTTTAGCAGTTAATGTGACTATAAAGCACCACAGTGTAATGCAGCGAGTGTGTCAGATGTAGCAGGAGTGAATATTTGATGATATCTAGCTGTTCCCTCTACAAAGGTTGAATACACTTACTGTAAATCACTTTAGACAAACGTGCCTGCCAAACGAATGTAATGCAAAAGAGAAGCATGGCCTAAACAGGTTTGATAATTGTCACTACAAAGGTTGAATCATGCTTCGCGCAGGGGTTTGTTCGGATAAGGTTGCGCATCTGTTTATTTTGAACTTCTTCTACACTTTTACATTTCAAACCAGCCTCTGGACAGGAGTTGAATAAAGCAGCCAATTTTCTCAGCACAGAGGTCTGCACAATGCATGGTTGACATTTGGGAGCTGTGTGTGTCAACTCGTCTGCAGGCCTCCCCCCAGCCTGCATTTAACCACAACACTCCTCTCTGAGACGGTTCGTGGAGATTTTTCTTGTATATTTGAGGCAAAGCAAAATTTCGGCTTACAGAGTTGGGTGAATTCCGGCCACTTGAGGACAGCTGTGCATGAATAAAAATCATGCAAGGTGTAAGCCCTTCAGTGGATCAATGACAGCCTTCAGCCTTGGTTACGCGCAAGTCCATTAGCCGTTTGCATGCTATTCTATTACTGTGTTTAAAATACTGTCATGTTATAATTGCAGCTACACTGTTCCAGTTTCAATAAAAAAACATATCTGAATAAACAAATGGAGAGTTCATGACTCGCTTTTTTGTATACTTGCTACCTTTGTGTCTGTGTGTGTGTGTGTGTGAGTGTGTCTGTGTCTGTGTGTGTGTGTCTTTTGGGTTTGAGGAGCCATCTTCTGCTTGTAGGTGGTGCTATCAGCTATCAGGTCTGCTAAACCCTGCCCGTCTTAGCTGCGATGGCCTGTTAAGGATAGTCATCTTCCAAATAATGTAATTTAATAATACAAATAACAACAATGCCAACGAAATATCAGCACCGTGTGATGCAATTATTGATTGTGTGGATTGTAACAGACTGTGTGTAACAGGAGTGGGACAAAATGTCAATACCACAATACACTGCATAGCTTTGTTCTGCGGTACAATTATCAACAATCTGGCACCAAATATAAATATACACTCACTGGACACTTTATTAGGTACACTTTGCAAGTACCTAATAACAACTGCCTTAATTCTTCATGGCACAGACTCAACAAGGCGCTTGAAACATTCCTGGGAGATTTTGGTCCCTATTGACATGATAGCATCACACAGTTGCTGCAGATTTGTTGGCTGTACATCATGATGTGAATCTCTCAATCGTTCATATCTCAAAGGTGCTCTATTGGATTGACATCTGGTGACCGTGAAGGCCATTTGAATGCAGTGAACTCACTGTCATATTCAAGAAACCAGTTTGAGATGATTTGAGCTTTGTGACATGATGCTTAGTCGGTACAAAGAGACCCAAAAGTGTGCCAAGAAAAAATCCCCTATATCATTACAGTACCACCACCACCACATACAAGGCAAGATGGATTCATACTTTCATTTTGTTTAATCCAAATTCTGACCCTACCATCTGAATGCTGTAGCAGAAACTGAGACTCATCAGATCAGCAACATTTTCCACAATCTTCTATTGTCCAATTTTAGTGAGCCAGTGTGAATTGTAGCCTCAGTTTCCTGTTCTTAGCTGACAGGACTGGCAGCCAGTGTGGTCTTCTGCTGTCGTAGCTCATCTGCTCCAAGTTTGAATGTGTTGTGCATTAGGAGATGCTCTTCTGCAGACTTTGGCTGCAACAAGTGGTTATAAGAGTTACTGTAGCCTTCCTGTCAATTCAAAGAAGTCTAGCCATTCTCCTCTGATCTCTTTTGCCCAGTGAACTGCTGCTCACTGGATTTTTTTTATTTTATTATATT
This sequence comes from Cichlasoma orientale, assembly GCA_034780415.1. Classification (NCBI taxonomy): domain Eukaryota; kingdom Metazoa; phylum Chordata; class Actinopteri; order Cichliformes; family Cichlidae; genus Cichlasoma; species Cichlasoma orientale. Next base: position 3,450 of record JAVDPK010003451.1, read on the forward strand.
TTTTTTTTTTTGGGAACATTCTCTGTAAACCCTGCAGATGGTTGTAAAAAAAACCCAGAAAAATCCCAGTTGATCTGTCACCAGCAACCCTGCCACATTCAGACTCACTTAAACCATCCATTCTGGTGCTCAGTTTGAACTTCAGCAGGTTGTCTTGAGTTTCTGCCATGTGATTGGCTGATTAGATATCTGCATTAACGAGCAGTTGAACAGATGCGCCTAATAAAGTGGCTGGTGAGTTTATTTATTAAAACATGAATGGGCTCTAAACAGATTCTCCCACCAGTTTGAATTGCCAGAGTCACTACTTCATGACTCCTTAAAGTGGAGTTTACCAAATGAATGTGAGTCAAGTAAACAGAAGTTGACAAACTCAGTGAAGAAGAAGAAACTCACAGGGAGGAAGCTGACAGACAGCAAGGGAAAGCTAATCAGAGAACTAATGAATTTCTCTTTTTTGGCTTATTTAGGGACACTTTTTCTCCTTTGGTTACACAAATATAGCAATGTATTCAAGATGACTGTCTTGCAATGTACTGAGTATCGCAGAAATACTGTATAATACTATTATTACTGTGTAATGTGATAATATCATACCAGGAGTCACTCTGTGATTCCCACCTTTACTGCAGAGCAAGACTTTCCCTCACAACTTTAAGCAAACTTGCTGGTTCATGGTTCATGGAAAGTATACAAACAACAGTGACAGACACAACAGGCGATCTCATTCAAAACAACACGGAAAAAAAAAATTCAGTGAAATCAAGCCGATATGTGCACGCAGACAGCACAATGTGCATTTAGCTTCCAGCCACACAGATCTACTCCTTAGCACTTAGCACACACACACACACACACACACACACACATACTTGCTCCACATTTTTCATATTTGTGACCAGCGCTCAGGGCCTTCTGATCAGCATTACAGGTCACCGAGCTAATGGCCACCTTTCATGTGTATACACGAAACTAAGGGAGCAAGAAACAGGGAGAGCCTTTGAGAGCACATGTAAATGTGTGTGTGCACGGGTGTATCTGTGTGTGTTATTTCTTCCAGGTCAGTGTGATGAGGGTGAGGACAACCACAGAGAGCACGCTCTGTTCTGTCAGTCACGGTCCAGTGCAATCAACAATCGACGCTGCCTCTGCACGCACCCATTGTGTGCGCGAGCAGAGTTTGTGTGAGAGGGAGAAAAGAAAAAAGATAATAAACAACGTGTTGTTTGATCAGTAAGTGAGTGTCTGAGTGAGTTAATTTGCATATGTATGTCGCTGCTTATGACTCCATTTTAATCCCTCCCTATTTCCCCCTAACTATTTCTATCTCTCCCTACATTTCCATAGCAGAGAAACATTAAACATGCTTTAGGAGATGTTTACTCTGTTGGCTTTTTGGCAGAGCTGCTCCAACACACAAACACCCATCAGACCCTTAAAGTCAGCCTTGGACCTTTTCCCTTTTCTTGTGACCAAAACACACCATAATAACCCTTATGCATTAGAATTAACAAAAGGTTCCGCCAAACTATTACATCTAATTGCAAAAAAAAAAAAAAAAAACATACCTGCAGACACACACACACACACACACACAGAGAAACACACAGTTCCACAGTGTCGCCCACATGCACAGTAAATGCTGGATATTACGATCACTGAGTGTTATACTAATCAGTCTTTAAGTGTTCCCTCTTCCCTATTTTTTCACAGATCTATTAAAGATCAGGGTCAGTAAGAGCTGCAGCTGAGAGCTGAAGCTGGCTCTCAGTGGTCCACTCCAATATACACCAACTTCAGGGGTTTTTTTTAACTATGCTATTGAATATCATTATTTTGCGAGGTTATGCCTGGCCATTGAAAAAAAATAAAGGCTGACAATCGCTGCTCTTCTGCATCGATTTCACCACAACATCTATTTCTCCCAGGAACGGGAGCACCGGGGCTGAGTGTTTGCAATTTGGAGAAACCTATTCCCACAACCTCCCGTAGCCTGATGAAAACACAGGAGTGCTCTTGTTATGTGGAGAACACACAGACCTCAAAACCGTGTGAGAATAGATTAGAAGCAAAGACTGTTATGTGTTTTATACCTAATGGTCATCTATCTGTTCAACTATTACATTTATCTCTGTCCAAGTGGAACAACATGTTACTGCTGGGATGACGAAGCATTGCTTTGTTCCTCGTTTTCCCTGAACAGACCATAAACATTAGCTGTTCCATTTGTTTGTTTTGACAAGAACATACATTCTCGTTGCCCTCATTTGCACCATTTCAGGCCATTTTGACTGTCAAGAAAGCAATTCCCCAAAACATCCATCTCTTCAATCCCTAATATCTCCTTAGGGATACAAGGAAAAAGGATAAAAACACTGAACCTAATATTGATACAACTGAGAATCCACCGTAGACTGTATATGAACAAAGCCACTGACATTTGTAGACTTGCATTTTGAAAATTCGAGTTAATGTTTCCATCTTTAATTTTTGAAACCAGATTACCATCAGTGGGAGCTTGATACCGTAATCAAAAGGCAGACACATCCCCACATCCACTTTGGCACCATTGATCATTCCATTCAGAAATTATGGAACTGGCATGTCTGGTGATGCTCTCAAATGGTTCTGACAGACATTTCAGAATCCATAATAATACCTATATGTCCTCAGCTGTGTCCCTCATATATGAGGTCCCCCAGGGCTCAGTTCTTGGACCAGTCCTGTTTTTACTGTATATGTTACCCCTGAGTCATATACCTAACAGTTTCAAAGGCATCTCCCGCCATTCCTAGGCTTATCTGTTAAGCCTGACAACCTCAACAGCCTCTCCCACCTCAGTGAATGCTTCATTGTTATTACTGACTGGATGTCTTTAAATATAATCCATTTCAATCCTGGAAAAAGTGAGGTTCCTTCTGCTCGGCCCTGACAGCCGCTCTAAGCTGGTCTCTCACCAACAATATCAAGTTTGGATTTTGAATCTCATATCTCGAAGCTCAGCCAGTCCCGTTTCTTTCATCTAAGTAACATGGAAAAATCAAACCTTTACTGGCACCCAAAAAGTTTGAGCTTTTAATAGGCGGTTTAATTTGCTCCCGCCTCAGTTACTGTAACTCCCTTTTCACGCGCATCTCTCAGGCCTCCTTTTCCTGCCTTCAGCTGATCCACAATGCAGCTGTTGGACCAGTAGGCTGCTAACCAAAACGGGCCAGCACTTGCACATTACTCTTCTTCTTGCGTCCAATTTTGGCTTCTCTGATCCTGCAGTCAAGATCTCTTAACTGTTCCACGCTCTATTTTAAAACCAGAGGTGATCACACTTTTGAGGTTGTAGCGCCTAAACTTTGAAACAGCCTTCCTCAGGTCGGCTGAATTAGTGATTCGTTTTCAATGACTGCTGAAAAGTCCATTTTTATGTTAGCTTTTCCTTAATCTTTTATTTTTGGCTATTGTTTAAATTTAATACATGCATAGAAGTATTTATGTATTTATGTATGTGGGACTTAAAGTAAAACCTCATGTTTGACTGTGTGGCTATATGCTGGGACCTGTACACTTATCTTTAATGTGCGGCTTTATCCAAACTGTGAAGCACTTTGTAACTGTGTGTTTTAAAAAAGCGCCATCCACATAAGTAAATAGAACGAACATCACGCTCTATTCAGAAAGACTTAAGTAACTGAAACCATAAACTCGTTAAGAAAGTGTTTACTGAGGTGCTAAATTATGACAGAAGGAGGGTTCTGTTCTGTTCTCTTGGACAAACTTGTTTTATGCAAAACAGGAATGACTGAAGGACTCACCCTTTGCTGGCCATTAGAAAAAACCACAAGTTTAAGGCACTTATGCATTAGAGCCTATCAGGACCTGAAGGTTAATGCCATCTTTTACATACAGTCTAAGGAATCAACATGGTACTCCATCCATCCATCCATCCATCTTCTTCCGTTTATCCAGTTCACACTCACAGAGGGGCTGGAACCTATCCCAGCTGTCATAGGGTGAGATGAATGGCTACACCCTGGATACATCTCCAGCCTGTTGCAGAGCTCAACACCACACTTTGTTGGTCAAAGTCTTCCTCTCGTGTTTCGGTATCCAGTATGGCAAACTGAATCATTGCCTGCTCATATTAAAGCATGGCCAAGCTGTCACAAATGACCGGTTCATAATGTTTTAGATTCTCAGCATGAAATTGCAAAGTGAGTACTATCATTGCAAACCAATGTTTTCCTCAGGGGGAGAAACACCAAATATTTAGGATCGTCTCTGTACATATTTCCCCCACCAGGCAATAAGGAGATTACCCTTGCTCTGATTTTGCTTTTTTTTTTTTTTTTAATAGAATCGGGCCATCTCTGCTGAACGAATTTATGACAACATTTGTGGGCTAATATCCTAAATAGACATCATCATCCTCGACAAGCTACTTCTATAAATGCACTAGAATATTTTAAGATTATTTGCATGTGCCTAAAAAATGCCATGAGTAAATAAGCTTCTTTTACTTTAGTGAATCAGATACAGGGAGCGATTCACAATAATGTGCTCACCATTGTGATGACTGTCAGTTATCGCTGATGGACAGTGCCATTGTTCATCACCCTATTCCTCCCTTTCACTGTTGTTTTATTTCCCAGTTTATCCACAGCACGCACATTTTTCCCCAGTTTGACTGGTGAAATTCCAGTGCCTACAAATATCTTCGGGAAATATCATCTCTGACCAGTAAGAAGTTTGGATTAGACGAGCTCTTAACCCCATTTTGAAGACGCCGAACAGCAAAATCTCCAAATGCAGCTTCACCTTTTGCTGTTTATACTGGAATACAGTGACAGGCTATTTTACTTCTTTTACATCATCAACCACTGTGTGTAAAAAGAAAATAAACATGATATAAATTATGAAAAATGAATCTGCATATGCTTTAATATCATAAGTATCAGAGACTGTGGTGTGATTTATTTAAAAGCCAATGTCCTCGCCCAACTGGCATTTCTGTTTTGTCCACATCTTTGACATCTGTCTCTCCATCTGTCTACGTATTTTCTGTTTTTGAGTAACTACATAACAACAGATGCAATCAAATCCCAAACCAATGTACCATCACAAAGGACCGAGCAACAGCAAATTCCCTAATAACACACCATCCATCCATCACAATCGCACGCCGTTCCAATAGCAGTTTTATTGTATTACAGCCCGTAACACAACTGAGACACACAGACACACTAACGGCTCATTCGCCACACTCCCCACATCCTTGCATACACACAGACAAGCTACGGCATCTCTCTCTCTCTCTCCAACTCACAACAACATATTTATTATATAATCAGCCAGATGATTCAGGCTATCAGAGGTGAAGGATGAAAAGAGGCTTTTTTTCGTAGACAGCACAGCACACATCATATCATGATGTAAAAAAAGACATTGTCTGGGCTTTTGGGAGAAACACGCTAATGTGGGAAAGCTTGAATGTTGCTGTGTTGTGTGTGTTTTTTTTTTTAATGTTTTTATAGTTGTGTCTGTGCTCCTTCTGAACTTTGGAGACATCTCTGAGCAGTGGCATAAATGCTTCAGGATGTTAGATCATTATAAGGACTGTTTATAAAGTATAGGCTTCATAGCCTGAAGATACTGATTTGCTCAGTAATGGGCCTAATTATACACTGTATGGCCAACATTTTAATTAGTTTTAGAAGGATGCTTTATAATTTTCACCAAGTTTTAGCACAAATTCACACACTTTAAGTTGTGACCTATATTGGAGTGCAGGAGCCAAAATGCGTTTCGCTGCAACTTTCTTTAGAAATATGTTAAAGACATTTCATTTGGTCATGGTGAAGCTTTTCAGACTGATCTGATATCCTACCGTGGGTGAGGTCAGTCGCCTCAGGCTCTCCCCCAGCGAGTCGAGGTTCACCCGTCTCCTCCTGGTGACCCTCTTGTGGGGTCCGCCGAGTCCTTGCTCCTCACCCACCGGGCACACCGTCCTCTCGGCGGGGCTGCGGCCGTTCCAGAGCACCGCTCTGTGGGAGGAGGGAAAGGAAGAAAAGGGGCAGCCTCGGCTCTCCTCCGCCGGCTCCAACCCGCCCTCCCCTACGTCTCCCCCGGGGCTCTCGAGCCCACAGTCCGAGCCCACCGAGCTGCTGAACGACTCGGAGGAGATCTTGCGCGACGACGAGGACATGGTGATGGTGCTGAGGAAGAGGAGGAGGACGGTGATGATAACAGTGGCGGCGTTGAGGATGAGGATGATGCTACAGTCAGCTCCGTACCACGTCCACCTGTACACCGGGGAGTCATCAGATAGAGGGGGGGTGAGAGGGATGGCGGAGGGTTGGCTGGTTGAGAGGAAAGGTTTGTCTGTACAATTACGCGTGCATGTGTGTTTGTGTGCGGGTGAGATAATGTCCGGTCCTGCCCGTGTCTATGTATGCATACGAGATGCGTCTGCCTGCGTGTGAGACTCAGGGAGAGAGAGGGGGTCGACCGAGAACGAGAGCACTAACGGCACGCAAACATTTATGAAGGGGGAGGGTATCACCTCTTTAAAACCGTCCTCCGTTACCCCCAAAACGAATCCTCGCTGCTCCCTGGGTGGCCAAACACTCTCCAGTGGATACTCGCAATTAAAAAAGAGCAACAGAAAAATTCACTGCACCCGGCAACAGTATTTATTATTAATAAAGCCTTTAAATATTCCGCAACTATTTTAACGCATATGTTCCCCTAATTACCGAAATTGCAGAGGTTGCCAAAATGGACAACATATTGGTCCAAAACACACCGGCAATCCAAACACATCTTAATAATTCCTCTTGTTTGCTGGAAATTTTAACAGTATCGGGAAAATGCAGCATATCTTCCTTTTTCTCCCCCACGCTGTCCAGAAATCCCCAAAGTCACCGCAGATGTGAGATGCGTCTGCTTCCCTCTCTCTTTCGACTCTCCTCCTCCTCCTCTTCGTCCTCTGCGACAGCGGTTCTCCTGTCTGTCCGCCAACAACTAACCGCACTCCAGTCATTCCTCCATCTTTTCACTTGCGCTCCTTCATTGCAGCTCCTTGGCTTTTGCTTTAAGAGGTGGCCGGAGCGGAGGTGCGTTAGATAGGTAAGAGAGGGGGAGAGTGAGCGCTCGAGGTGAGCCAGCAGCAGCGGCAGCAGCGGCGGAAGCACGCACCAGCGGTGCTTCTAATCTGCCGACCTCGCGCTGTGAAGTACGCGTCAACGCGTTGCTCTGCGCTTTAGTTGGACAACAAACCAGAACCAGTCGAAAAATAGATAGAGCTGGGCAGTTTCATAGTTTTTGTACTTTCATTCAAGGTGTTTTTTTTTGTTTGTTTGTTTTTTGTTAGGTAATAAGAATTTCTATGTATAGTCTCCCATCTGAGACACTCAAAAGTAATTCGATACCGACAAGTTGATGCAGCTGAAGAGCAGTTTCATGGCCGGTTGCGGCCTGTTCCCTCGTTGTTCCGTGAGAAAATAAGCAAATGAAAGATCTGGACTCGACTCTTTTCACATCTTTTCACAGGAACTCCAGTGAGGTCGAAAGAGATGCCAGTGCAAGCGAAGGAAGCAGGCATTAGGTAACTTCACGACATTTAATCAAGTCAAGAACGCTCTCAAGGAGGTAAGGAGCATCAATGCCAAGGACTAAAATCAAGAGATCCCTTCATGAATGGAAATAGAGCAGGTTTACAACAAGGCGCAAACCACTGGTTACACTCAAGAACAGGAGCACCAGATTAGACTTTACCAGAAAACATCTAAAAGTGTCTGCACAGTCCTGAAAAATAAAATCTCCAGACAGATGAAATCAAAAGTAACTTGTACCAAACTAATAAGAAAAGTTTGGAGAAGCAGAGAAACAGGTCAGGATCCCAGTCATACCACATTATCTGTCAGACATGGTTGAGGCAGTGGAGTCTATCCCAGCTGCCACAAGGCGAGAGGCGGGGTACACTCTGTACAGGTCGCCAAATTGTCACAGGGCTAACACAGAGAGACTACCACTCAAAGCTATGGGCAATATAGAATCACCAATTAACCTAACTCCACTACATGTCTTTTGGACTGTGGGAGGCAACTGGAGAAAACCCACGCAAACACGGGAAGAACATGCAAACTCCACACAGCAAGGCCCGGGTCAAGGTGAAATCAAACCCAGACCATCTCGCTATGAGGCAACGGTGTTAACCACCGCCCAACCATGCAGCCCCAGCAAAAATACCCAAAATGTAATTATTTTAGCCTGATTTTGATGACTTTTCTTACAGTGACCTCAAACACACAAAAATGAAAATATTTAAAAATGTCATACTGTTGTAGAGGTTGGGTCAAATTTGACCCTTATCTATTGAGATCAATTTTAGATTCATCCATGTAGGTCAAATCAAGGAAAATGGTGGTTTAAGGGAATCTTGAAAATGTGAAACCTATATGCCACATGTGTGTATAGTTCAAAGGGGACCCAATGTCATGAGATCTGTCTGTGATCCCACCACATTTGCCCAGCTTCCTGCAGAGACGGGAACCTGCTCGTCTTTGAAGGATCACGGGGGAATCTAAATTGAGCTGTTCAAAAACTGTTGTAGACACTACTGTGAAGGCATAGAATGTGAACAGTGTGTACGGGCAAAATGTAAAACTGAAGGCAGAAAGACCAATAAACACGCAGCAACTGAAGGCGGCTGCAGTAAAGGCCTAGCAGAGTATCTCAAGGGAGGGAGCACAGCATTTGGTGATCTACCTGAGTAGAGGCAGGCAGCCAGTGACTGCAAAAGATTTTCATCCAAGTATTAAAAACAATCTTTATATTTAAAGTTATGTTAGGTTATCCATTTAGTTTGGAGCACCTGGGGCATAAAAATGAGCTGTAATTCATAAACACGTAATGCAATACTTTTAGAAAACCCCTGGAATTAAAGATGGGAGTCTGCATATTATCATGTAGAGCATTTAATAATTGCGAAATCTTGGCAGGCAACAAACAGTCTGTTCCTCCATTAACTAACAGGAAATGGCACTCGAGCAACATCTGATTGTAATCAAACAACAGCCACGGTCAATAAGCCAGGTTTGTGGCAATGTGCCAAATATGTTCAACATGGATGTAGATGGACAAATATGGCTCTAAAGGCTGATAATGGAGCTTGCAGCAGTGGTACATGCTTGTTGGATTTGATCAGAGGACAGAATGATACTCTAGTCTGGCAGTAATAACAGTCACGACCTTGACCTCTACTGGCAGCGCATGTCTGTTCATTAAGGGCCCCAATGGGACAATCAGAAAGACACTGAATCAGACATGCATAGTGTATGCATGTGCTCACGTACCCTAACACAGTTTCCTGAAGGTGCGTACTAATTCATTTGACTTTCTGGAGCAGCGTGACCCCAATCCTCTGCATGTAATTTTATTCCTTCTCTTCTCTCTAACTCACACCCACACACTCGCTTTCTCTTATGCATAGACAACTACACACACATGAACTCCTTCTTTTTCTTTTCTTATCTGGCTGCATCAGTCTGCCATCCATCAGTAATAATGTGGGCATTTAATAAAGCCAACACTGCAGTGGAATAAATGATGTTCCAAAGGAGATAAGCCTACTAGCTGAGAGACTGCCTTGAGCTGGCTGCCAGCCATCTAAAGCTAAGTGCAGACAGGGCAACAGATCAATGACTGCGCTATCATGGAAGCTGAATAGATAGAAAGGGCAACTCTAGAGGTATTGTGGTAATCTTCAATAGGCACGTGTAATATGGATGGCATTAAATATTAGAAACATTATCATGGAAATAAAGTATGAAGCAATCCAACCTTTAGCGTCCTTGAATTAAAAACTGATTCGTGGAAGCACAGTATGTGTTTGCAATGGTGGATGGACAGGCTGACAGATGAGGTCAGGCAGGAGCTTCTGTGAACTATAATGTTTGCAGATGACATTGTGATCTGTAGTGAGAGTACGGAGCAGGTGGAAGAGAGTCTAGAGAGGTGGAGGTATGCTCTGGAGAGAAGAGGAATGAAAGTCAGTAGGAGCAAGACAGGATACATGTGTGTAAATGAGTGGGAGACAGGTAGAAAGGTGAGCAAGCAAGGAGTAGAAGTGAAGGAAAATGAGTTTCAACCATCCAAAGTAATGGACAGTGTGCAAAAGAGGTGAAGAAGAGAGTGCAGGTAGGGTAGAGTGAGTGCAGACAGGGGTGATTTCTGACAGAAGGATAGCAGCGAGTGAAAGGGAAGGTTTACAAGGCGGCAGTGAGACCTGCTATGATGTATGGCTTGGAGACAGTGACAATAACAAAAAGACTGAGCTGGAGGCGGCAGAGTTGAAGATGCTAAGATTTTCGTTGCGAGTGATCAGGAGGGACAGGATTTGAAAGTAAGGATTAGAGAGATGGAGTATATCAGAGGGAGAGCTCAGGTTGAGTGCTTTGGAGACAAAGTTAGAGGCAAAACTGAGATTGTTTGGATGTGCAGAGAAGGGATAGTGGAAATACTGCACAAAGGATGCTGAACATGGAGCTGCCAGACAGGAGGAAAAGAGGAAGACCTCAGAGGAGGTTCGTGGATGTAGGGAAGGAGGGTTGATGTGACAGAAGAGGACAACAGGGATAGGGTGAGATGGAGGCAGATGATCCACTGTGGTGATCCCTAAAGCTGAAAGAAGAAGAATCAGCACAGTATGTAATCACGTGTGTCACTGAGTCCAAAAGTTAGTCTCATTGTTCTATTAGTCACATGTGTTTTTGTTTTTCACAGTAATATACTGCGCATCATGCCTTTATAGTGTCAAAACATGGATATGTTCACAAATATGCAGTTAAATGTACAAGAAAAGGGTTTAAATTATTAAAAAGCAATTTTTAATAATAAAAAGGTGTTTATTTCAATCTAAAGCAAGAGCATCCATCTATCCATTCATCTTCTTCTTATCCAGCTGAAGCCTGCTGTCATCGTGCGACTTAATTATAATTTATGAAAATGACCAGAACGCATCTGGAGATGGGAACCTGTTGAGTTTTCAGACAACAGCCATCGTGGAAAATAATAGAAAAAGATACTTCATATTGGGGAAGTTACAAGTACATTAAAAACGCACAACTCATGAGCAAGTGACAGGATCTTGAAGACAGAAGGGGGCATTTGCATCTTGGTGCGTCTACGGAAATCACACACTTCTTCTACACACACATACCTTTACCTTGATCTCAGCTCCAAACCCTGTAAAGTTCTGTGGCTGTATCTTGCGTGGCTGACAAACTCTATCTGCAGAAAAAAACTGCCAAAACAGCCCTCTCAAAACCACCTTTCTAGTAGTTCCTTCTGCAGTAGTGCACACCAGACTCAGAAGATAAAAACAATACCAGCCACACTGTCACAAACATTACCCAATACAGTACAGTACTGCAGTAAACAAGTCCACGAGGATTAAGTCATCTGTCATGTTAGGTATGATCCAGCATATTGACATGGAGTTTGAAACCCAGGAAAACACAACACACAACAAATATTTAAATCCACACTTGTGAAACGGGGCAAAAATCCACATATAGACAAAACCACACAGGAAACAGAAACGCACGCATACGCCAAGCAGAGTTTAAGCCAGAAAAAGATTAAATGCGTGTAGTTATGGAATGCACAAAGATAAGAAAGGTTCAGCCCCATGATACACACCAGTGAGTCATGCCTTTGAGATCTTTTCGTTCTGCTACGCGTGTCTGTGGCAAGTGCTGTTAGCAGGCATGTCGGTTTCAATTTTGTGACGCAGAAGACATGCAGTCATATTATTGTCTTATCTTTCTGTCAAATATCTATCTCCTGCCCGTACTGAGGCCGAGTGGGCGGGGGTATAAATGAAACAAAAGCTACAGCAGACGTAATAGGATGGTGCTGGAGTTTGCAGAATAACAGGAGTCGGGCCAGCTGTGGCAGAGATGGGAGAAGACAAACAGCTGACTTGGTCATAAATCTGCCAGAAGCCAATCTAATTGGCCATAACCATACATCACTCCACACCACTCTGATACTATTAACCAAGAAACTGCGCCTCTCTGACACTTGCACAATATAAATAACCTGCTGTACTGGGCTAAAGGGTGTTTTTTAACAGGTACAAACAGGGTTAAAGAATAGGAAATTACATAAAGCAGTATATTACAGATATGATCAGAATATGACTGGACCTTTTAATTGATGCATTGAGTGTTGGATTTTTCTTTATTGCTGGTTACATCACGTTCATGGCAGCAGTTGCAACAGATTTATGTCAAAACTGTCACTCAGATCCTGTAAATGATGAATAACCCGAAGATTATTGATTATTGTGCTCATGCTACAAGTAAAGGACTTTCGCTCTGCTCTCATAACATAATTGATTTCTCTTCATAAAGTACAGTCCAGTGCCATCTGAGTATGTTAATCATTTTCTTTGTAAAAGAGACTCCTCAAGCCAAAATCTTTAGAGACGTGACCCAATTTGTGACCCCTGTGGATCGAAAAATAGTTCAGGGTGGTCCTTTTCCGACTATGAAGAGCTAGAATGTAAATGTAAAGAGGCATTCATAGATATGAAATCTTGTTTCCACCACTGGAAAAGAACATTTTCTGATTACCGAAGTCAAAATGATTTCTAATCTTTTTGACACAACACAAAATTTCAGGCTATTTTCTAATTTTGAGTTACTTTCTAAGAAGTTTTGCATGTTAAAGTATCTTTGGGCAAGATATTGAACCCCACGATGCATCCACTGCAGTGTGAGCATGTGAACGTGTGTAAAAGCACTGACGCATGGTGAGATTTGTAGTAAGAAAGTTGAGTGCTCGAGTAGAAAAGCATCAAACAAGTCCATTTATACAGCTGTCAGAAAACATAAAGCAAATGTAGGAGCTCAGGAGTTCCACCATTTTTTCTTTAATTCTTCACCCATGTGTAAGAGATAACCCTTTCCTTAAACATAGCAACAAAATGTACTTATTCCTGCGATCTTCACACATCGCCCCCTTCAGGTTCATCAAGAAGACCACTGTTTCTATTTACTGTCAGACTGTGAAGCCTGTAATGAATAGAAAATCCTATATTTGAAGCTTAATCCTCTGTGACCACACAGACCAATATATCAAAATCTTGAGTCTTGAAATTCAGCACTAACCAGATGTGCCAATGCATCAAACAGTATCTGAGATGAAACCTGGAAAAAAGAGGGGCAGAGAGACAATATCCTAACTGAAAAACCGACAGGGTTGCATGCTTGGACAATACTGCCCACTGTTCATGAGACGAGTGTATCCACAACAGACTAGGTGCAAAGGTTGCGATGCTGTGACATACTAGTATGTGTGTACACTTGCCTGTGTTGCTGTGATGACACAAAAACCTCTTTTAGAATTAAGTGACAGCTGGAAAGGATCATGAGACCACCGAGTAAGAAATTAAATCCTGGGGTTGGAAAGCAGGGAAGGGCAGCATTGGCAAGACATGAGAACAGTGGGTATGACATAGAAACAAGGGCTTTAATTGTATATATGCAGTGAAAAAAATGCATTAATTATGCCAGCAAATTTAACTGAAACAAACTTACAAATATTTTTGCACTTTTATTTTTATTTAAGCTAAAAATGATCTCATGTTTACATTTCTAATAGCAAATTTACATCAAATTCCAAATTTGTGTGTCTACACCAGGTTCACCAAATGTGAGTCCTGCACTTGGAAGCACAGGATGCTCTGTGTAAGTAGTACTAGCCCTCAGTCTTGGTACAGTCATACGGTTTCCACCACTGTGCAAACTGTAAGACTTTCTTCCTCTGGTCATCAAAATTTTCCTTAATCATCTTTCTCCAACGCCGAGGCTCCAAGTCCAGCATGCCTCCTACAATTTCCTGTAAAAGAACAGAGGTCAAATATAATGGAACCAGGAAAGAAAGAAATCCAAGAAGATGCATGAAGTGGAACATCCGCTGACCTTGCCAAAATAAGGGGGGAACTTCTGTTCATTTTCAATGACATGAGCAAAGCCTCCCTGGAGTCCAAAGTCTACGGCAAAGTATGGCAGACCACGAGGAACCTGGGAGGTCAATAAAATAAAAATAAAAATTAACATTTCAGAAGGAACACAAAAAAGCAGAAGAAGAAAGGTGAAGGAAACATTACAAAGAACCCAAAGCAAAGGGTAGAAAAAGAGAAATAGCAAGTAACCAGAATGAGAATGAATGATTTATACAGAGTAAAAGTTAACCTACAGCTTGGCGAATGTTTTTCGAAGAGAGGTCGACAACCTTCTTGTTCATGGCCCATTCCTCATCACACTCCATGATAGCTTTCTAAGGGGACACAGAGTTATTATTACATTAGGCAGACTATTTAAATCCAAAACAAATAAAGGAATTTACTTAGAATGATGAGAGATGGTACACACACACACACACACACACACACACCTTGAAGTAAACGGGTGCCATATCACCCAGTTCTTTGGGTAGTGGGATACACTCTAACACCATGTGATGTCTCCTGCGTGGGTTCATGTGCGTTTCCATGAACACACAGTCCAGCTCCTGGGCCTCGAACATCCGCACCAAAGTACGTCGGAACAGCTGAGGACAGCCGAGCAGCACAGAAGTGAGCTCAGTTACATTTTATGGCAGCAATTTGGCTCTGATTATTTCTGAAAATGCAGATAAAAGTTATCGCTTTAGCCTGGAGCAACAGGAGGTGGCGCACTGATCAGCTCACCTGCATTTCTGACCAGATATCCTCATCCATTCCAGTGGCAGAGCAGTGATGCTGGAGAGGGCAGATGAGACAGTGGCCATCTGTCATCGACACTCCTGCAGGCAGACTTAGGTATACCTGGGGACAAGAGCACAGTACACAAAGAGAAAAAATTTAGCAAAGCATCGACAAATCTATTAATTTAGTCAATGTGAAATGATCTTTTCAGAAGAAAGTCAAAAGTATTACAAAAGTCCACCTTTAGGAGAACCTAAAGTAATCATCATCATCATCATCATATTTCCATTATACCTTGATGGACAACTAGACTGTTGACTCAAACGGCTAAGAATCGAATTATTTCAGCACAGATTGCTTTGACCTGTCTCGTAACAGCCTAAATTAGCCGTCGCTTACCTTGCTCCCTATCGCCACTATAAGGTGCTTCTGGAGCTCTTTGCTGCTGAAACAGTGCTGGCATTTCTCCATGGAGGCAGCCAGCCTCCTACTCTCCCCGATGGCTCTGTTCCTCATCCTCTCCTCCTCCCTCCCCTCACCCTCCCGCTGCGCTGCACTCGACACAAACATGTCATCCAGCGTGTAGTTGTCACCGTCCGTCTTCCCCATCATCTAGAGAGTCGAGTGGAGCGATGGAGACAACAGGGACAACACACAACGAGACAGAAATGGTGAGCGATGTGGTCGTTTTTTGGCTAGACTTTATACATTTTTTCTAATTACTCGTGTTCTATTTGTTTGCATTTTGAAGTTCAAAGTTCTTGTTTCAGATTTTCAATCAATCTTAAAACAAAAAAGAAATTGTGTAAAGATACAAACTCATTAAAAACGAGCTGGTAGCTTCACTAAATGCTGCATGCAGGTGCTAATGAAACAGTATCATACCATAGTGTGTGTGTGTGTGTGTGTGTGTGTGTGTGTGTGTGTGTGTGTGTGTGTGTGTGTGTGTGTGTGTGTGTGT
>JAVDPK010003724.1:0-19125 GCA_034780415.1 Cichlasoma orientale
TAGATAGATAGATAGATAGATAGATAGATAGATAGATAGATAGATAGATAGATAGATAGATAGATAGATAGACAGATTAAGGAGCACAGAGGAAATCTGTACATCTGTCTCATCCTCGACTGTGTTTACCACTGGGACTTCAGCCAGTCTGCTCTCTTTCTTCTTGCCACATGTCTTAATTAGACCACTGTGTCTCTGTCTGGATCTGTGGCCAAGGTGCTGCAAGTCCTGACTCTGTGCTGTAGCTCCTTCTACTTGGCGGTCAGGCCACATCTGTCAAAGCCACTTCACCCACCCCCCCACCCCACCCCACCCCACCCCTGAAATATATTGGAATTTGGAGCTATGATTACACTAAAGTACTGCAGCATTTCTTTAAAATTAAACAGCAAATAGCCATGCACTGTGCACGGGAAAAATCACATGGTATATCAGCACCATGTCAAATCCTCTCCTGTCACAGTTGCCTGAAGAGTGAATCATCTTAATGCTTACCATAAAATTATGAATATAGACATGAAATGCATTTGGAAATCGAACACTTCCTTTTCACCGCCAGCTTCTTTTATCCCTCCTCCCTTCCCCTCACGTCTCACTGAATTACAATGCATTCAGGTCCCGTAAAGCAAACAAATCACTCCCCTGCCCTCATGTTTCTCTCTAACTGCTTGCTTGAGTCACTTTGTCCTGCACACTCTCTCATTCTGCTTCAGTGTCTCGCTCGCACCCACACACACACAATCTCTCTCTGCCAGTATGAGTTAATGAAATTGCAAATGCCAGGCAGCAATCGAGTCTGGAATCAATCAGTGCAGATGTGATGAGCTTGATTTGATTACATATAAAATTGTGATTTAATGTTTGGCTGAGGCCTTGTGGTTATTATGGGCACCACTGACAGGGGTTTGAGCAGGCAGACTGGAGCAGCTATTTAAATGACTTATTGACCTACTGGTTTTTGTTCTGATGGGTTATTGGCACTAATGTGTCATGGTAATAGGAATATACTATTGCCACTTTTGTGAAGTTGAAGGCTTTTGAAAGTCTGTCATTGTCCTCTAAATATGTCAGTTTGGAAAAATAAATATGAACTTAATATCCTGTTCCAATAACAACTACTTCAAGTTTCTGCCTTTGTTGTGCATCTGTCTCAAAATGAGCTCTTAGCTTTATTATCCATGACTACTTTGCTGTTTTCCAGTATTTTCTGGGATGTCAGGACAACCTGGGCTGGTTCAGTTCTCAGTACTATATGTTTTTTCAGTGGGCTCAGTATTTAATGCCCTGGGATGTGATGCCCCAAGATGTAGTGATACACATGACATGTGTGGTATCTGATGCCAAAGATAATGGTCCTCTTTTAGCTACAAAGTGCTTTATGAGGCTGGAGGAGTGAGTCTGCCAGTCACAAGACCACGATTGGTCTGCCATTTGGGATTTTTGTGTTTTCAAAAGAAAAAGGGTTAGGTTTAGGAAAAGATCGTGGTTTAAGTGAAAACATGTTCCTTTCATACAATAACCCTGCAGCTTAAAAACAAAAACAAAAACAAGAATTGTGTCACATTTAAATGTACCCAGTGAGTTTAAATGTGATGCCTTTGCAAACCTTCATATGTCGTAAGTTTGGAGCAAGATATTATCTCACTATTACAATATAAATATGTGACATATTGTAACTGCTCTTAAATTATGACCACTAATCAAATATGCAAAATACTGCATTTGAATTTTGAAATGAGTTTTCGCCCATTTAAAGCCAACGGTCAGCAAACACGACACTAGCATCCCGGCATATTAGCAAACGGTTCCTAACACATATCTGTCAGTTTGCGTACAGTCATGGCCACCCGCAGTTCTTCTTCTTTTGGCTGATATGCCTCCACCTCACTGAATCCCTCTTCTTTCACACCAACCTTCTGTGTGGTGGTTCTTTTTTCCTCCTACCTGGCACCTCCATCTCTGCGCTGCCCATGTCCAAACCATCTCAGCCTTGCCTCTCTAAAGCTGAGCTGTCCCTCTGATGTGCCAGAGCTAAATTTCAATTATGAAAATGTTCTGCAAAACAGAACAAAAAACCTGACATGCACCTACACACCAAACATGTATTCAGGTTCCTGATGATATAAACTACTCTTAAAGGAACACTTTGAAAACACATCAGGTCTCAATGGGGAAAAAAAAAATCATGCTGGATATCTATACGGATATGTGTTGGGAAATTTCATTGCAGCAACTCAGAATGGTACTCATTAGTTTTTGTGGCCTCCACGTGCATGTATGCATGCCTGACAATATCAGGGAATGTTCCTAATGAGACGACGGATAATGTCCTGGGGAATTTCCTCCCAGATCTGGACTAGGGCATCACTGAGCACCTGTGCAGTCTGAGGTGCAACCTGGTTGTGTCAGATAGAGATAAACATAATGTCCCAGATGTGTTCTATTGGATTTAAATCAGGGGAGCATGCGAGTCAGTCAGTGGGATTAATTCCTTCATCCTCCAGGAACTCCCTGCATAATTTTGCCACAAGCATTGTCGTGCACCAGGAAGAACCCAGGAGCCACTGCACCAGCGTAGGGTCTGACAGTGGGTCCAAGGATTTCAGGATGGCAATCAGGATGTTGTTGCCTAGCCTGTAGAGGTCTGTGGATATGCCTCCTCAGACCATCACTGACCCACCAACTGGTCATGCTGAATGATGTTACAGATAGCATAATGTTCTCCACGGCTTCTCCAGACCCTTTCATGTGTGTCACATGTGCTCAGTTTGAATCTGCTCACATCTGTGAAAAGCACAGGGCGCCAGTGGTGGATCTGCCAATTCTGGTATTCTCTGGCAAATGCCAATCGGGCTCCACAGTGCCACCCACATGAAGTCTGTTTCTCATTGTTTGGTCAGAGACATTCACACCAGTGGCCTGCTCAAGGTCATTTTGTAGCTCTGGCAGCGTTTATCCTATTCTTCCTTGCACAAAGGAGCAGATACCGATCCTGCTGATGGGTTAAGGATCTTCTACGGCCCTGTCCAGCCCTACTAGAGTAACTGCCTGTCTCCTGGAATCTCCTCCCTGCTCCTGAGACTGTGCTGGGAGACACAGCAAAGCTTCTGGCAACAGTGCGTATTGATGTGCCATCCTGGAGGAGCTGGACTACCTGTGCAAGCTCTGTAGGGTCCATGCATTGTCTCATGCTACCAGCAGTGACACTGACCCTAGCCATAGGCAAAAACTATTGATAAAACAGTCAGAAAAGATGAGGAGGGAAAAAAATGTCAGTGGCCTCCAGCTGTAAAACCATTCCTGTTTTGGGGGTTGTCTCATTGTTGCCCCTGTAGTGCACCTGCTGTTAATTTCACTAACGCCAAAGCAGCTAAAACTGATGAACAACCCCCTCTGCTATCTATCTGAGCAGATCACTATCACAGAGGTTTAACTGACCTGAGCAGTATATTCTGGGGTTTTCCGACTTCATATTCCAGCTATTTATCATGCTTTACAAGTTTAAAAAAAAATGCTAAAAAAAATGACACTGAAAAGAATAACTGAGGTCAAGGTGACTTTCCACTCCATGTGATTTTTACAACCTTTTACTGGAATGACAGTTATCTATACAAACCTGTTTTAACCTTGTAGGCTATTTGCCCTGATTTACTATGACATTTACAATGGAACAACCAGCACTGCTTTATTTGATGCATGATGCTGAACATATAAAATAAATAAGGGGATAAGATGAGGCAAAAACTGGTCTAAAGTATCTGCAACTAGTTCCTTGTCTGTTTTTGACATCTGTAATACAGGCCAAAAGAGCTGAATCTTACCCAAACTTTATACGTGCTTAGAAGGACTATAGGACTATCTGCCTTAGTAATAAAGGGATACAGGCTCATCCCTCACATAAATCTTCCTCACTAGACTCCGTTTGACTCATACTTATCTATTCCTCAGTGGTAGCGCACAATTACCCCTTGAAAAATGCTGCATAAGGCATCACTCGCCTTCCTTATCAAAGGCGCCGCAGCTGTGCAGACAGATAAAGCGCCAAAATAATAAAATAAGTGTCTTTTCACACACACTGAATTGGCCAGATGAACTTCTTGCTGAATTTCTGACCTATGTGTTGTACAATATCAAGGCAAGACACTTGCTGATAGGAATAATAGAATGCCAAAATTTGGGTTGAAATTATTTATCAGTTATTACAGACTTTGGTTCAGTCATACCCTGACGCATTTGTTTTTTATAAAACTGTTTATTTACAGACATGTCTGGATCACTCAGCTGTGTAGTACAACAACAAAGCATCTTGTAGTTCATCTGAGAAACGGACCAAATCTACAGTATGTTGTTACCTTGATTGGTGTCTCTCTTCTATAAACTGTGCATCTGAGACTGCTGGAAGCAGCCATCAGCAGATGGGCACACTGTGGTCATAAAGAGATGGAAATGGTCGTGATCTTCTGTAAGCCCTAGAGATGGTTTTGTGAGAAAAGCCCAGTAGATCAGCAGTTTCTGAAATACTCCGATAAAATATACATTAAATCGGCGCTCACATTTAGTGAAGTGAGAGCCAACTTCAAGCTATTAAACAGTCTTTGAAAAAAAACCAATAAATTGAGCCAAATCAGCTTTTCAAGTACAACCACAAATCCAGAAAAACTTTGGATGCTGTGTTATATGTAAATAAAAAACAGAAATTCAATGAACTGAATCTCATAAATTCCTGTTTTATTCACAGTGAAAACATATCACATGTGTAAATGAAGTAAATGTACAATAAAAAAAATTAGCACAGTTTGAATTTGATGGCAGGCCATGTTTACCACTGTCTGCCATCCCCTCTTTTTTTTAACAGCAGTCCATAAATATCTGGGAACTGAGGAGGCCAGTTGCTGGACTTTTGGGAGAGGAATGCTGTCTCATAGAGGATTCAAGCTGATCAACAGTCCCGGCTCTACTTTGTTGTATTTTGGATTTTTGGAGCAGGCCAGTTAATCACCCGGACTCTTCTACGTGCTGTGAAGACATGCTGCTGTAATATATGTACCGTGCAGTTTAGCATTGTCTTGCTGAAATATGCAAGGTCTTCCCTGAAAAGACGTCGTATGGATGGGAGCATATGTTGTTCTAAAACCTGTATGTACCTTTCAGCATTGATAGAGCTTTAATCTGCAGCTGTGGACGGCACGGTGAACTGTGTTCACAGACGATGATTTCTGGAAGTGTTCCTGAGCCCACGCAGTGATTTCCATGACAGAATCATGCCTGTTTGTAATGCTGTGCCAATAAAAACAGGCATGATTCTGTATTGTATGACAGATCACTGCCATACACTATTGATTTTCAGCCTTGCTCCTCACACACAGAGAGCGATTTCTGCAGATCAGATTCCAGACATCTTTTGATGTCTGGAATCTGGTCTTGATCTTTTGATGATAAAATGTACTATTGATGATGAGATATTTAGTCTTCACAATTTTACACTGAGAAACATTATTATGAAATTGTTCCACAATTTGTCGACGCAGTTGAACGGAGTTTGGTGAACCGCTGCCCATTTTTACTTCTGAGAAACTTTGCCTTTTCTAAAATGCACTTTTTTATACCCAGTCATGTTACTGACCTTTTGCCAGTTAACCTAATCATTTGCAAAATGTTCCTCTGGCTGTTTCATTTTAGTACCACTTACTTTCCCAACCTTTTGTTGCCCCCCGTCTCAACTCTTTTGAGATTTGTTGCTGCCATCAAATTCAAAATGAGCTCATATTTTTTGGTAAAACGGTTCATTTTCTCACTTTAAACCTTTGACGCATTTTCTATGTTCTGTTGTGAATAAAATGAAATTTGCAAATCATTGCATTCTGTTTTTATTAACATTTTACAGTGTTGGCTTTTTTAAAAAAAATAAATAAATAATTAAGGTTATAGGTTAAATCAGCATCGTTCTGTGAGAGCATTTCTTGGTAAATTGTTTGGAAACACAATCTGCACATTTGTTTATTAGACCTGGTAGAAGAATGTGATCACAAACCCGGACTCCATAAATAGTCTGCATGTCAGAAGAGTTTGGCTGGTTTTTATATTTTAACAATATTTTTGGTAACAAGGGTTGTTTTGGAATGGTTTCCCCTTTAACCCTTCACGTCTGCATGACGGGTGTTGCTCTTGACTTTACACTTGCCTTAAGGATTTGCAACTTGACTTAAGACTCAAGCTTCACTGACATATTTCAGTCCATGAGTTGGACCTGTTCCACTATCACTTTCTGAGCTTTACTTTAGAGAGCTCTGCACGTAGCTACAAGTTCAGTTTAAAATCAATAAAGAGCATTTCAGTTTGGCAAAAAAGGCTTGTTTTTGATAAAGGAAAGTAGACTGTTGCTGGTTTCCGATACCTATTGCTCTTCCCCTTTTGACTTTTTCTATCAAATGTTTAGCTTTAGTTCCCCAAGGTGGAGAAAACTTGAGGGAAAGTGAAGTGGGGGCTTCAGGTTTGTTGCTTATAAAAAATGCCACTGTTTGTTATGTCAGTCTGTGCTCCATGACCCCCCGTCTTCAGAGGCTGCAGCTCATTGGAGTTCACTGTCTCCAGCATGCCACAGCCTGTGTGAATGTTAACTGTAGCGATCGATGGAGATATTGCTAGCTATTGCAATTTGCTAAACATATTATCAGCTTCATCAGTGAATGGATTAAATTAACTTTCTTGTAAATTATGTGAACTCTTCTTATATAGCTGTTTTTGATGCAAAACATTTGCTGCCTTAACTATGCATGATTTTCCCCTTCCTTACAGATTTTATATGATTAGATTAAAAAAAAAAAGAGCCTGCTACATAATTGGATACACGGTGTTATTAGAGAACCAATTTCCTTTCAATCTTTTTCTACGCATAAACATTTGGGCTGCAAGAGTTTGTGTTCAATAGACACTCGTGGTTTTAATTAAATTTAGTTGATTATCGACAGATTATTTGATTTTTTCTTTTAAGAGTCTCATTTGCAGAGAAAGAAGTAAGAGCCTTTTAACTTCATTAGGAGACAACTGTTGCTGCAGCCTTTATGCAATACAAATGTGATTAAAAACCTCTGCTTCTATCGGCCGCTGCAAAATTGCTTTGGGAGACTAAAGGAAAAAGTTAGTCATATCAGAGTGGCAGTCAAATTTACACTTTTATTTGAACTATTTATATGAAAAAAGAGAAAAAAATTTGAATTGTCTATATGCTAAATAGTTAGTATTGAATATCAGGTGTTAAATTTGATAAAAGTAAACTGAGACTGAGAAACCAGAAAGTTTCCTGTTTTAACCTCAGCTACTGGAAAGACAAAGTAGTTCCAGTTGAGAAGATAAAACTTAATAATTCTCTCAGACATTCTTTGGAGAATCAGACCAAAATCTTTATCCATTTATCCATCCATTACTTAAAGGTGTTCGTTGTAGGTCTTCCCCCCAAGAAGGCAGCAGACACATGTGTTGACATAATGCCATCATATCACTGCTTACAGTCATAGTTCAAGACTGGTGAAGAGGTGAGACGAGTGCTGACGTCTTTTTTAATAATATAATATAGTATGTAGTTTCTCATATGCACTTCGTCCTGCCCAAAGGACATTATTCCTCTCAAATTTCTTAAGAAAATTCTACCTATCATTTCCCCCTGCCTTCTTTCTATTACCAGTCCCTATCATCTGACTATGTACCACATTGCTTTAAAACAGCCAGCATCACCCCTCTGCTTAAAAAACCCCTCCCTAGATCCCACTGTTTTAGAAAATTGCAGGCCCATTTCCAAACTACCATTCATTTCCAAAATCCTTGATAAAGCTGTTGCTCATCGGCTGCCTGGATTGATAAATTCCAATCTGGTTCTCAACAATGTCATAGCACAGAAACAATATTACTGAAAATTACTAATAATATTCTTATGGCTTAGATAAAGGTGAATGTTCCATTTTAATCCTGCTTTATTTAACTACAGCCTGCCATTTTTACTGACAGATTACTGACCTGGGTCAGTATCTCTGGCACAACTCTCAAATGGTTATCATACTTATCTCACAGCCACTTCTGGATGCCCTCATCAGTGCCTCACATATGTGGGGTTTAATCCTTGGTCCAATTTTATTTTCATTATATACAGTGAGGGAAATAATTATTTGATTCCCTGCTGAATTTGTAAGTTTGCTTACTCACAAAGAAATAATCAGTCTCTTAATTTTATGGTAGTTTCATTTTAATAGAGAGAGACGGAATATCAACCAAAAATGCAGAAAAGACACACCAAGCATCTTGCTGATGGTTTTACAGCCCATCCCAGCCTTTGCAGGTCTACAATTTTGACCCTGACATCCTTTGTCTAATCTCATTGTACATCCTGTATAATGACAATAAAGGCATTCTATTCTATTCTATTCTTTGGCAGCGCTTTGGTTTCTTCTGGTCTTGCCCATGGTGTAATCAATGAAAAAAACAGTCTCAGCAGGGGATCAAATAATTGTTTACCCCACTGTATGTTACTCCTGGGCCATCTGCTTAATAGTTTCAAAGCCATCTCCTACCAATGCTATGCTGATGATACACAGCTGTACTTCTCTATCAAGCCTAACAGCATCAACAGCTTCTCCTATCTCAGTGAATACTTCACTTCCATTAATAACTGAATGTCTTTAAATTTCCTCCATCTCCAGCCTGGCAAAACTGAGGTTCTTGTGTTTAGCCCTGACATCTTCTCTAAGGAGGTCGGTGATTACACAAGCCCCCTCACCAACAATATCAAATCATCTGCTAAGAATCTTGGTATTATTTTTGACCAGCACCTGAAAGACCATATGTTTGACTGTGTGTTTATATGTTTGAATATGTACACTTATCTTCAATGTGTGGTTTTATCCAAACTCTGAATCACTTTGCAACTGTGTTTTAAAAAACACAAAATGCTATTCAAATAAGTTATTTTTATAATATAATCACTGCAGCACAAAGTAGGTAAATCACAGCAAGAACGCTCGTAAGAGGGGAATACTGTAGAAGAAAAAAATAAAACAAAACATCAAAAGCAAGGGACACTTCAAGCCAGAGGCTTGAAGTGTATCTTCCTTTATTCTTGTTATGTTACTATAGAGCTTCCCTGGTGTCGTAGGGCAGAACGGAGTATTAATGCAGTCAGAGGAGGTTTTGAATAGCTCTCTGTAGAGCCTTTGGATCAGTAGGAGTACTAAGGATGTGTGTGATGGTGCATATAGAGCACAGGAACATGCTGACTTTGAATGGCAGACCACTTTGTTTCTCTGACAGAGGAAGTTTTGTCCTCCAGATGCTTCCATACCAGGTCATCTGAGTTACTGTGCTAAATATCCTCAAGTGCCTAGCTTGAAAAAAATTGCTATGCTGGCACACGGCTGTACATTACAGTTGATGTAATGGATTATTATCACCTTGCCACCCAGTGGCACAGAACACAGAGCTCTGCAGCACTCTGTTCAGCGTGCCATAGCAAAACTTTGAATGTGAGCAGAACAAACAGAAGCATCAGTGATTTTGTAATTAGTTGTCTGCTTGAAAATAGGTTTTATGTTTTAGTAATGAAAAACATGGCCTTAAGTGGATTATGGTTCCGAACATTTAATCACCAGTGAGCCAGCACTCTGCCCGACTAATTCAAGCCCAAGTTTACCAACAATTTCTGCATCCTGGTTTAAGTGAGCACTGGGTTACAAGGGCCATCTCAGCAGCTGCCTGGAGGGTATGAGGCAATCAACAGTTTTCAAGGTTTATGCTGCTGTGACAGTAAACTTTACACAGTCAATAGAAGTGAATGCTTGAGGGCAGGAAAAGTTTTTTTTTTCCTTATAAGCTGTGCACCCCAAATGAAGGGAAGAGGAGAGAAAGACTTAAACAGGGGCTAAATCTGTTGCTGAGCTTTGCACACCTGTGTGTTTTAATGGAGAGAGAGTAACAAGAGAACCCCTTTAGAATGACTTGTTTTTCTGCTTTAATTAGACAAACAGTTTCAACTTATCCCCATACAAACACAATGTGCTTAACCCAACTAAACAACCCTAGAGCTGGCAAGGAAAAGAAGAAATAACAAACCTATGACCTTCTTGATGTGAGGCAACAGTGCTAACCACCGCACCGGCATGGCGCCTTGCTCTTTGGCAATCACATTATTGGTGCAAAAACACTGTTTTCTGCCTGACAAACTGTTATTGTTCACATTTTCAATTTAACTAAAGAAATTTGAGCAAATTGTGTTTTTGTGATAGGCTGCTGGTAACAAAGTGCCTAAAGATACAATTTAAAATTGGCTCTTTGCTAAGTTGTCTGTTATGTTCGGGCACAACGCTGGTTCATCCCTTGGGTTGGCTTAACAAACAAACAAGAAAACAAGACAGTCTGCCTCCTTGGAAGCAAAACATAAAGAAATGTGGGGTGGCGTAAGACTTTTACACAGCACTATATTTTAAGACAGAGAGAAAAGGCAAGACCCAAGTTATTACTTAGGTTGTTACCAGTGCAGAAAAAAAAATTCTAAAAACTTCTGAACCATCATTACATTTTTCGATGCGTACGATACACACACAGTTTGGGCTACAACGCTGCGTTGTGAAACTATCATATTGATAGCTTCAGCCACCTTTGTGGTTTTTAAAGTGGCTTCCCATTCGCTAGAGAATCCAATTTAAGATTTTATCGATCACTTTGAAATCGCTATATATGGCTCCACTTTATATCTCAGAACTCTTAACCCCTTATAAATCACCCAGACCCCTCAGATCAAAGAATCAATTACATAACAGGTTCCACAGTCCAAGCTTAAATCAAAGGGGGAGGCATGCTTGTACTGAAGTTACATAATTTGCATCTCTGGGTTAGAAACAATAGCGGCTGCACTATCACAGCTGATCAAGTGGAAAAACACCCATACAATAAATCACGACACTTCTATGTCACACTATTTGTCATGCCATCTCATTGTATACTCTTATTTTGTAGCAGATTTTTTTTAAAAAACCACTTCCAATGTGTCCAATGTCTAATGCGATGCAAAGACCTGCATTAAATCTATTTTCTTCTCATCTTGGATCCAATCATGAGTACTGATAGTTTTTTTTTTTTTGAAAGAAAAAGATCCAAGGCCACAAGTAAATCATAAAGGAAATTTTATTGGCAATTTGGATTAGAAAGTTGTTCTGCATTCAATTCATTACAGTACAAACCAAGGAAAACAAAAAAAAAAGGAAATCAAAGGCCGCGCACTGCAGCTGAGGGACAGAGTAAAAAATTAAAACTTCTCAAGTAGTACAGTGAGGTGCTGAAGAGAAAAGAGCTGGGAAAAGAAATGAGAGAGAAGAAAGAGGAAAAAAACGGGGAAGGAGAAAAATTAAATGATCAAAAACATAAGCCTTCATAGAAGGTGAGCTTTCGATTTCCTGCAGCTGATGCTGCAAAGAGTGGCTCGTAGGAGAAAAGTATCTTAAAACAGAAGGCGAACAATCGTATGGATTATTTCCACATTTGATTCTCCCTGCACCAGACATAACTGCGACTTAATCTCCCGTCTTATGAGGTGTTTTCTGAGATCAGGTGTGAATCCAGGAACTTAAGCTTCGCTTCCGCATACTTCACACTTAACAACTCAACAGAAGACGTAACGTAGTCAAACTGAAACTGTCGAATCTCAATGAACTGATAAATCGTGGATAAACAGAGGGCGCTGAAACAACTGCGGGCCAGATAAATCTCCAGGAGATCGGAGAATACCACTCGCTGAAAGGCAGAAGTCGTCACGGGCCAGAAGAAAGCGAGGTCCTTTTTAAGAATTGGGAGGCTGAAAAGTCTTGGAGGTGGCAAGCATGGCTCGCACTTTGGCCATCAGATCCTGCGTAAAGAAGAAGAGACAGAAAAACAAAGCATGAGATGAGTTTTAATGTCCAGATCTCTCACTGAGGCTTCGAGCTCAATATCGCAACTGGCATGACGAGAAATATTATGCCTCAGTGGGTACATGAATAACGCAACTAGCAGTCACTTAGTTTGATCGAAACAGATCTACTAATCCCTCTCCAAGTAGAACCGATCGAGAATTAGAAACTGAGCCAGGGGCAAACATACTGCATTGAAAGGGGACAAAACAAAACGCTATTTTGAAATGCCTCGTAAAAGGAATAAAGCAGATCTGGTAACACTTTTCTTGTCACAGTGCATTACTGCTCCTTAAAGAGGAATAATTTCTGCTGTAATTCTTCAGCAAACTATTCCCTGAGGTGTGAAAGAGCTGCTTGTAATGGGGTTTCCACTGAGAATCAACCGTGCAGGTTACAGACACGCAAGTTCGCCAGTTTGTTTTAGCACAGTTTTGCTTGTGGGATGAATGAAGACACTGCTTTCATTGATTGGAAGGAAGGAATGAAGGCAGGAAGGAAAAGAAAAAAAGATTGCATGCGAGTATAAATAGCCATCAAAATGTTGCACCAGCCTCAAGTTTTGCTGCACTGCTATACATTTTTAAACAGAACACAGAATCCCCTTAAAGGTAATTAGGAAACACATAGATTAACTCCTCACCCAACCCATACATATCCACACCAACTGCTCTGTAAACAGGTCATTTACTAAAAACGCTATAATTAATAATAAGCTGCAACAAGAGTGCATAGATAAGCAGAGCGAGTCAGAAATGCAGCGCGAGAAAGTGCCAAACAGCACTTTTTCCATTTCCCCCCTTTCTCTTCCCTCACTCTTCAGGTGGAAATGTAAACTTTGCACACCAGGGGGGCAAATGCTTACACTGCAGAATAGGAAGTGTTAATTTGCATCGCATTGTGCGAGTGATTCATGCAAGCATGGACAAATATCCACCCTTGAGCTCTCCTGACAGATGAGACAAATTAACAGCTGTAATCACAGGGGGGAAGGAGCCGTCATATCAAATCACTCCAAAGGCTGTTTCTCTCAAAACCCTGATGTTCCTGGATATACACACACACACACACACACACACACACACACACAGCTCACAAAATATGACAATGCTCCAAATTACTATCAAGTGACTTGACATTTGCTCAAATTACAGCATAATTCTGGTCAGCTACAAGTGTCCTGTCAAACTAATGTAATGCAGCAAACACTTGCAGCTCTTCACATGCTGCATTACAGTTGTCACACGAGACGGCTGCATCACATAACTGAAGGGGGGAAAAAAAAAAAAGTAGTTTACTCACGAGTAAACAATCGATACGGTCATCCATTTTCTTAACTACTTTTCCAGTTTGGGGTCGCAGAGGGGGCCGGAGCCTATCCCAGACACAATCAATACGATATTAACCTAAACATTCCCTGAACTATCCACGTTCTGAAAAAATTATAACGATCTGAGAAGAGTTAATCCAAAAACCGCCAGACTGCTCAGCCTTAGTGAGACACTACACTGATCTGTCCTCTCAACACTGTAAGCCAGCGGTGGCATATTTAAATCTGGTGTGCTAAATCTAACCGGCAGAAGTTGTCTAATTGGAATGTTTTCCTGTAAGATTATTAATTAAAAGCGACACAACCTTCTAATAAAGCTCATATTTTACTTTTCAATGCTGGAGTTTCAGCTGAGCACGAGAGTAAATTACCAGCCTACTTACACGTCCGTAATACTGAACAGGGATTATTCTATTACACCGTTTATGTGCAGGTTGAAATCAGATTGTGAGTGCGATTATTATTGACTGGCTTCTTTATAAAAAAGCATGTGAGCATGTCTGGATGCACTGTAAACAGATATCACTGTTGCTTTTCTGTTGTGTTTCTGACAAAGCAGCTGCTCTGTCAGAAATACAATGTGTGCCAGAATCCTGTCACCAAACCCAAACAGAGGGAAATATTACATATTGCAAGGACAGTTTCATTTTCAAACTGAGCTGTGAATGACTTGGAGGTTCTGCTCTGCTCTGTTCTGTCTGTTTTCCCCTGCACTCCGTCGATAAACCACATTTACATGTTATGACTTGGAAATAAAACCCAGTTTTACAAACACTATGGCTGAAATACTATCAGTGAAACATGTTAACCTCAAGGAAACACTACTTCTAATCCTTACTGAGGAAATAAGAGTGTCACATATGTGCTATTAACTCAAACTAACTGTTATAAAGATTGTTATGGAATTCTTGAGGGAGCAATGCAGCAGGCACACATATTGATGTCTAGCCTTGTTGATTTCACCAGCAAAACACCCAGAAAATATGCACACAGTGTTCAAGATCCCCACACTCCTAATTTAAAACACTCCGAATCCCACTGGAGTTCACTGTAAAGGTGAACAAAGTATCTTTCAAATGTACAGCGCAGAAAGACGGGGAAAAAGGCAGAGGAACACAGACAAACACGAGAGGAATAAGAGGTGGAATGAGGCAAATAGCAACTAGGCGCCCTAAGGGAAGTAGAGCCCATTAGGCAGATGAGGATGTGCTGAATTATTCAAGATGTGTTTGTAAAAGATCACAGATGGGGTATACGTAGTTATTGGTTTTGAATCTGTGCATGTTGCAGCAGCATGCTTCCTTGAGCTAGCTCATGTTGCTATGTTGAGATGAAGGAAGGAGACGAGACTACGAGATAACGAGAAAGAAACCGAAATAGGACTTTTTGTTGTTGTTGATGAGAGAGAAGAATCAAGAGATGCTCATTCTGGAGCGCACGCACGCACGAACGCACTCACACAACCATGACCAGGTGAGCAAATAAGTTTCACTTCAGTTTAAGTCGTACCAGTGTTCACACAACAGCTTGTGGTGCGTCTACATTCACACTCTATCAGCCTCCATTAAATCCACTCCCAGAAACTCTAGAAATCCACCTACACCGCAGCTTCTCTGCATTCACTCTAATTGTTTTTTCTTGTATGTAAATTAATCAATAAAAAATGAGCACACCACTGTGAAATATGACTGAAATGTGTAATGATTGAAAACCGTTTCACCTCTTAATAACTGTGTTAGTTACAATATGACAAAGAGTATTTCTGCTTATAAATAACACAGATACAGTGATGGTTTCTGAAGACTGCTTTGAAGCCTCGAGATGCGCATCTTAGTATTTTTAAACCAGATATGACAAGAGATTGATATTGTGAGCACGATCTTCAATCAAATCTGAATATTTTGATATTTGCCTCTGATGGAGTCCAGCTAATTACATGTGAACCTGCCCAGGACCACCACAGTGAATGCATGGTAACAACAGTGAAGCACGGAGGTGGGAGTAAAGTTGATAGAGGCTGCATGGGTACAAAGGGTGTTGAAGATGACACGGATGTCAACAAGAATGCCTGAAGATATAACAAATTACTGTCAGACAGAAGCACAGCAACAGAGGGAATATTCCTGCATGATGATAATCGAGCGCACACCGCAGCACACTGGGACGTGGTTAAGTCTGTCACCTGATATGAATCCAATATACATTTGGAGGATTTTAAAGAAAGGCAGCGCAACATAAACCCTCAAGTAAAGAACAGCAGAAAAGACTGTCTATGAACAATTGTGGAACATCTCCAGATTTTGTGCAACACAAGAATCGATGCTAAAGAGGATTTAAAATAAGTGGACAGACAAAATACTGAAGGAATAAAAGATCTGACTCAGTACTGACTTGTTGCTCTGAGCTGCCACACTGGGGCCTATACTTGTTAAATATTCAGTCTAAACTGATGGGTTATGAGTTCACATGTGAATAAATACCCTGCCCGACTTAGGAGAAATACCATTTACAGTAAGATGACACAATTCTGAATAATCTGTAATTTGAGTGATATTGCACAGAGGTGTATCCACATGTTTGACACTTTATGTATACTCACACTCTAGGTTTATTTTGCTTAGTTGCAGGAGAATCAGTGTATCAAAATAATGCATTGCAGAGGTAAGTATAAATTAAATTACTGACATTTAATCCAAGAGATTTATGGTGAGGTGGGCTTAAAAATCAAAGGAAGTACAGACACTTTTAGCGTAGCTCAGCATTCCATATATGTGCTGTAGGAAAGAGATACAAGCTAGATAAAAAGATGAATCTAAAATCAGCACACTATCCTAATATTAATGAGTGAAGACTGATTAGACTGAACAGCAACTGCTAATGTTTGGCTAATGTTGCACTTTTGTTTTGCGTATTTTACAACAATTTTAGGGAGAAGTGACAGAATCACTGTATCGAGGAAAATAAAGACAGGCTTTAAGAAAACCAGTGATCTCTGTGCATTACGTAACATTTCATCTGTCTTGTAGAACTGATACATGTGAATGCATTTGTTTGAGGTGCATTTCTGAAAGCGGCAGAATAGCAGCTATAAATTGTCTAGCAATTTAAAAACAGGGAGGCGCAGGGAAAGTGTCTGCCGAGGTCAGAATTTATTGACGAGCTATGTGTGAGGTTACATTGTGAGTAATGGGTGTGTGGCACTTATTCAGACAACTGTTTTCATTTTTAGCACCCGGGTGAGACAAAACACCAACACAGAAGACCGCTTACCTACATTAAATAGACCAAATACGACCCAGACACTCCATTACAAAACAATAGCAAAACACTAAACATGTTGGCCTCCTCTTGATTTCGGGGTACTTTTCATTGTTTTGGCAAATCAAAGGAGATCCTGATCCTACAGCATACAGTTATATTTTGAGCCATTGTGTGATTCAGTAGTTTAGGGAAGACTGTGTATATTTGTAACATCATCACCCTCCTGAAATAATTTCCTAAGTTATTTTTTAATGAAAATTTTAGTTTTGCCTAAATTTTCAAATTTTCAATATTTGGTTCAGTTTTTTGTGTTTTTTACTTTTTGTGAAGTAAAAAAAAAAAAAGAAAAGAAAAGAAAATTAGGCCATTATTTTAGGAGGGTGACAATATGAAAACACCCCAGTATATAAAACACGGCAGATATTTTTGTGAGTTTTGTTTGGACGAACGTGTTGTCTGTGCAGAGCCAAAAACCCAAGTTCAATTCAACTCAAGTCTATTTTATTTATATAACGCCAAATCCCAACAAACAGTTGCCTCAAGGCGCATTATATTGTAAGGTAAAGACCCTACAATAATCTATGAGCAAGCACTTGGTGACAGTGGGAAGGAAAAACTCCCTTTTAACAGGAAGAAACCTCCGGCAGAACCAGGCTCAGTCATCTGCCGGGACTGGTTGGGGCTGAGGGGAGAGAGACAGGACAAAAGACATGCTGTGGAAGAGAGCGAGAGATTAATAGCAACTAATGATTAAATGCGGAGTGGTGTATAAACACATAGAAAGCGAAAAGAGGTGAATGAAGAAGAAATGCTCAGTGCATCATGATTTCTCAGTGTTACTGGAGGCCAAGGTAATGCCATCCAGGTTAAGCGTCTGGTTAGAAGATTTGTGGGGCAGAGTACAATAACTTCAGTTTTATCTGAATTTAGAAGGAGGAAATTAAATGTCATCCAGGCCTTTATGTCTTTAAGACATTCTTGCAGTTTAGCTAACTGATGTGTGTCATCTGGCTTCATGGACAGGTAAATCAAGGTATTAGCTGCATAACAATGAAAATGTTTGCAATGCTTTTTAATAATACTGCCTAAGGGAAGCATGTATAGTGTAAACAAAATTGGACCTAGACCAGAACCCTGTGGAACTCCATAATTAACCTTAGTGTGTGAAGAAGAGTCCACATGAACAAATTGGAGTCTATTAGATAAATATGATTCAACACTGCAGTGCAGTACCTGTAATACTTATGGCATGCTCTAATCTCGGTAATAAAATGTTATGGTCAACAGTATTAAAATCTGCACTGAGGTCTAGCAGGACACGCACAGATATGAGTCCACTGTCAGAGGCCATGAGAAGATCACTTGTAGCCTTCACTAATGCCGTTCCTGTACTGTCATGAATTCTGAAACTCTTCGAATAAACCGTCCCTTTGCAAATGATCAGTTATCTGAGATTGGGCTATAATTAGCTAAGACAGCAGGATCAAGTGATGACTTTTTAAGTAATGGTTACTGCCACCTTAAAAGCCTGTGGTACATGGCAAACTAATGATAGACTGATCATATTTAAGACTGAAGCATTAATTAAATGGTAGGACTGCTTTGAGCAGTCTAGTAGGAATTGGGTCTAATAACACGTTGATGGTTTGGAGGAAGTAACTGTTGAAGTTAACTCAGGAAAATCAATCGGAGAGCGTGTCTAAACAAATACCAGCAGTACTGAAAGCAGCTGAACATGAAGATAAGTCTTATGAATAACTTTTAAACATGTCGCTCCTGGTCTGACTGGGAGGGGGCCCAGAGAAAACTACAGAGTCCTATGTTGTTTTAGCAAAGTTACACACCAATTCAATATTAACTTTAGTGACCTCCAATTGGCGCATCAGATTGTCATTACTGCTGACATGAATTATTTTACCAAATTTACGTTTAGCCTTAGCAGGCAGTTTCAAATTTCCTTAAATGTCGCCTGCTCTGGCCTCTGCACGACATTCAACTATGGTTGCTGGTGTCGCTAGCTTAACGTTTCCCAAAACAGAGTTGCCAGTAACCGCAGTTTGTTCCCCGGTGGGTGTGTCGCAGAGTGGGGAGAAACAGTTGGAGATGTAGAGGCAACACAAACACTGTCAGTTTTGGAAATACTGAGATATTCCACAAAGCACTAATTTTATGTGTTTTGTGTGTTCACACATTTTTCAGCCATGCAGTGCACTTGTAATTCACAAAATGAATAGGTAGCCTAACTGACATTGTCCTGTCCAGAAAATTACAGGATGGCTGCCGTAATCAACGTCAGTGCCACCTCATCAGGCTGCATCAGAAATAATTGTATGCAAATGTTGGGTTACTGTTAAATGCAACTACAATGGTGACATTGCCTACAACATGGCACTGATGTAAGCAGCATAAAAAGTTCACAAAAAAGAAAAAAGGTATTCTGATAGTTGGTTTAGACAACTGTCAGAAAGTGGCTTCACGCAGAGCCCTGTGTGCAGCTACTATAATTTTACAGCTGGAAGTGTCTATGCTGTGCTCATCACTCAACAGGATACTATGGGCTGCATTAGGGGATGACAACAATAGCAGCTATTAAAATCAAACCTTTCC
>JAVDPK010003761.1:0-19122 GCA_034780415.1 Cichlasoma orientale
CCCCCCCCCCCCCCCCCCCCCCGCCCCCCCCCGCCCCCCCCCAAAAAAGGTGTCCACATACACCTCAGAAAGTATAGAGCTGCGCCCCTGGGTGTGTACCCTCACTGCGCGCCTCTCTCCTGACCTCTTCGGTACATATTGATAATAAAATTTTCAAATTTTCAAATGTGGATTCATTGCTCCATAAGTGCACTTCTTTGGCATATTTCAACTTTTTTTCCTGTTTCACTTCCTTAAGAATAGCTTCTTGACAGCCACCCTTGAAAAATGAGTGACAAAGCAGCCGAAGTAAGTGGTCTCCAAAAAACCTGGAGAACTATTTCTCAAGACCATTTAAAAAAGATATATTTGATTATTTTATTTTGCCATCTTTTTAAAAAAAAATGTTTTGGATTATTTATTGAATTTTTAGTATATTATTCATTTCTTTCTGTAAATCACTTTGTAACTTTCTTAAGAAAACTTCTATATAAATGAATTTTATCTGTAGTAGTAACATTATGATGTGTCCTGCTATGCAGCAGCGATAAAGTTATGAATGTGAGCTTGTCTGTCAGTAAACTTGACATTTCAATGATCGGAGAATAATGAACCCGACTTTATGCAAATGCAAATAAAAATAATATTCTTTGTAATTGGCAGTCTGCAAATATGGTCTCAATCTAGACTGATATCCAATGGAATGGCTAATGGTTGATTCATAGACAGGGGTGACCTTCACCAACAATGATAAAATATGAATATCTCTCTTTAGGCTATTACATGTTTTCTTGTGGAGAAGGGCATTCAAAGGGGATGTTGAGGGGAATATTAACAAGAATCAGTGGCTTGCACTGCATATAGGAAATGAGTGAGTAGTGCAGAAATCAATAAAAACTCAGCAAGCCCTGTATAGACAGTGGGCTCATCAATTTTAATTGTGGTGGATATACAGTCATGTGCTTTTGCAACATTAATCCAGTAAGTTCTAGGTCAGAAGATTTTGATTCTGCTCACACTGACACCAGCCACAATACACATATAAGCCATGGATTAATGCCATTGGACACTGGAATTAGCTGTAACGTCCTGTAATGCCCTGCTAAAATCAAACCCAAAAAATAAAGTAGGTAGGTGAGAAACTTTTTTTTTTTTTCATAATTTTCTAATTGTTTAGGAGCTGAGGAGACACTACACTATAGATTTGAAAGAGAAATGTTTTCTCATTGTTGTTGGGTATAGAATTTCAGCTGTTTGGAGCTTCCTTTGTCCTATTTTTCATTGCAGTCATTTCCCAGACTCTTTTCCTACAGAGCCATGCTGTTCTAATATGCAAAGAATGTGGTTTTTTTTTATTGTTAGCAAGACCTTCCCCTTTTCCCCCTCTTTTTCAGAAGTGATCCTGAGCAAGTGGAGAGATTTCCTCTACAAAATAACTCTGCACTTTTTATTACAGTGCTGCCTGAGGGCCCAGTGACCATGGTAGTTTAAATTTGGTGTTCAGCCTTGTCCATAAATTTTTATTTCGCATTAAATTGTTGATCTCATAGCCCACCAAATGGGTAAACCCTCCTTTATCGATAACAGGAAAAGATTCTACCTCTCTGCAATGCTGGTTTTATTTGGTGTTTTGGTGCTTCTTGTCTTTTGTTACCACTATTTCATCCTTTTTTTCTTTAATTGGTTGGCATCAAATTCCAAATAAAATTTTTAAATTAACAAAATATCTAAAATTTAGGGCTATCGGTCGATTAAGCTATTTAATCACGATTAATCGCATAAGTGTCTATAGTTAACTTGCGATTAAGCACAGATTTTCTGTTGTAAATGTGCCATAACACCATAACAGATATTTTTTCATGTTTCTAATACTCTTATCAGCATGGGAGTGGACAAATATACTCGCTTTATGCAAATGTATGTTTATTGTTGTTGCAACAATCCAAAACAGTAACAAACACTGCATAATAGTGTCAAATGCCAAAAGTACACTTAAGCTCATACTCGCACACAGTGAAATTGTGTCTAACCTAACATGGACAAAAATTAAGACTCACAGATCAAAACAGGGAGACACATTAACACAAATTAGAGAGGTGTTAAAGGGAATTTGCATTAGCACGTTATTATTGTGTTATTACTGCGTTGTTATTGAGTTTCAAATTACTTTCTTTCTGTTTTCATGTATATTTCCAACCTTTATCCAGGAGAGAGTGAGAGAGATAATCAAAAGTCACCTACAAAACCAAATTTAGACTTCATGGAAGAAACTAAAATGCATGCTGAGCCACATATGGACTCTTTAAAATGAGAACCGGTTATATGTTTACAGGTGTGATTTAATTTAAATAATAATTTAATTAATATTATTAGTTTCAATTCAAGCAGTGTGTGTGGTTTACTTTCTGCCTTGCTCAGAGTTTATGGTTGGACACCTCTGCAGGCTTCTGCACAGCTGTCTGCTTCTGTACTAGGGAGTGTTAAGTGGGTGAACTCAGAAGTTAGAAACTGTACTGTTATTTTCGGAGCAATTTTTTCTCATCCATTGGCTTAACCTTTTGATTGGGTGGGCAAAACACATGTTTCAGTCAGTTGAGCCCACCAAACCCCACAGTTAAAGTCGGCCTGGATTTTAAGTGTGATAAATCAGATAGGAGAAAATGGAGGGAAATTGTGATTTTTTTCTATTAAAGATAGTGGAGATTTGCAAAATGTTCTGTATGAATGCTAGGAAAAGTAAAATAGCCACTGTGCCTACTGGCTACTTTATCAAGAATACAGGTTAGACTCTGTGTGACCTACTCCTGCTTACCTGTTACAGCACTTTGTATGGTAATGCATAACTACAGTAAGGGGAGGCAATGCAATAGTGTTTTCACATGATTAAACTGCTCATGAACTAAGTGTAAATTAATAATACCGACTCATCTGCTCTATTTCCTTTCAGATGCACCTGGGGAATCCCCATCTGTTGGGCTTCCTGATCAAGGTGCCTCTACTCCAGTCAGGAGACAGGTGAACTGCTGGAAACCCGCCATGCTGAGAGACCTTCTGTCTGAGGCTGTCGAGATCAGGGAAGATCACAACTGTGTAATTGTTATGATGAGTAGCTTTGTCAAATCAGCCACGAAGACAAAACCTGTAACACGAATTTATTTACAAGTTGTCTTTGTGCCTAAACCTAACCAGTGCTTATAGCACACATCACAATATTAGTCATGTTCCTCAGTAACAGTTATCTTGTGCTGCCTTTATCTCCTATGTGTCTTTATCAGAGGGTAGTGACAAACTTCCTATGTGGTTGTTTAGGTTGGAGGACTTATATTTTTTTTTCAAGCTCCTAGAAATTACTCTTTTAGTTTTATACAAAAAATAACACACATAAGGTGTAAACAAAACAATGTTACCCATAATTTCCTATCTCTATTATAGTAAATTGGCATTGAGTCACTGTTGTGGAATACTTTACCTCATGGACACTGATGGCTACCTAATTCAAGTGGCCGCTCCAACACTGCAGACAATGTTAAGGTTTCTATTTTATCTGTATCTTTTCTATTTCATAAGGTGGTGACCTCAAATAAATATTAATAAATGAACATCTGGTTGAATGGATGATAGAAATTCTCTGATAATTGACACAAACATGATGTTTTCCCCCAGACTAGTGAAATATAGTTCAAACAAGACTACAAGTCTGAAGCCCAGTTTACAGTAGATTAAGTACCCAACCTAATTCCAGCACTAGTTTTACACATTAAGAGGATTGGAAGATGAAATCTTCTTGGCCTGTATTAGCTCACTGATAGAAGGGGATCATTTGTGTGTTAGCGCGCTGTTGATGAAATCTTCCTGTAATATTGGATAAACACAGATGAAACATACTGTATGTAAAAGATTAAAAGCTGTTTGTATTATAAGCTATTGGTATGGCACAAGTTTCTCCTCTGTCAAACCAGATTAATATGCTGCGTCCAAATATGCTCTGGTGCTCCTCAGTCGCACCTCCATCCATCACACGGTGGGGGATTCTCCAGCGAGGGTTCACTCTTTTACCCATCTGTCAATCAGCGCCCACAGGCAGACAGCCCAGGCTCCTCCTGCCAGACCACACAACACCTGCCACCTAATTGCTTGGCCGCATACATCTAACCTTCACCTGGATTCTTGGCCCACGTGACTTTAACACTATGGAGAACCAAGCGTCACGCATCTTATGCTAGTAATGAATATGCTGGGATCAATTGCTGGAGTTTTTGGACTGTCACTTATAGGTCAACCACACATTGCAAACACAAAAGGAGTGCACTGCATTTATGAGCTGTGCCGTAAGCATCAGAAGGTTGCATTAAAATAAATCATTTTTCAGCTTTCATTAGCTAAGCATGATGGATTGGTGTGTGCTGTTTGTTATAATTTACCTCCTCTGGTGTTCGAACCTGAAAAAAAAAATAAAATAAACATAGGAAAAAAGTCAGTGAATAGCTGGTAACAAATGGCTAACAACCAAATGCTTTTAAAAAGCTGAGAAAACTAAGAGCAGACTGTGTTATGCTGAATCATACTGAATCCTAAAAAGTGTACCAGCTGTCTCAACAGAGTTGCTACATGAACTGTGAACCTGCAGGTACTTTCTTAATAAATGGTTCCTGGATAACTTTGACTGCTAAAAGGAGCACAGTAACTTCAAATTACTTTCTCATATGTGAAATAAACAACTCAAATGAGTTAGCCCATCCATTTTTTCGGCTGTTTGCTTGTTTTGTAACTTATCAGGACGTTACTGCAATAAATTGCCTAGTAGATATTTTTATACTGCCTTTGAATAGCACATAGTTAGTATCCTTCAGTTAGTTTTGCAAGATGTTTCACAGAAACCTTAATTCAACAACACATCAGGATGTGCCAAGCAAGATTTAAATGTCCAGTTCTTAACCTTCTGTCCTGCCTTTCCTACATCTTTCTCCATCTCTCATTGGAACAAATTTACATGTTTTTTCTCTCTCTAAATTTACCTGCCACTTAAAAAGTGTTACTCCATTTACGCGCGCTCCTTTTCTGCAGTGCTAACTAGATGCTGAGTTACATCTGTACCTTGAATGCGCCACATGGATGAGAATGATGTAAACAGGCCAC
This sequence comes from Cichlasoma orientale, assembly GCA_034780415.1. Classification (NCBI taxonomy): domain Eukaryota; kingdom Metazoa; phylum Chordata; class Actinopteri; order Cichliformes; family Cichlidae; genus Cichlasoma; species Cichlasoma orientale. The sequence goes on from JAVDPK010003761.1 coordinate 5,116, forward strand.
GCAAGAATATCCATGCTGTCAGCCAGAAGCACATGAACAATTATAAGTAACTCATTCCACGGTATGTTTTAACCTGCCTATCAGATTTAATTGCTCATCAACTGAAGATGCTGGGATTCCATTCTGCCCCACTTTAACCCCTGCTTTCTCTTTGTTAACACTGCAAATGTTGAAATCCTATCGGAGTGAAGAAACTAGTACCACCCTCTCTACTAGCATGCGAAGTCCGCCAGAGCAACACACACGACGCAAACTTCTGAATGCAGCTGCATTTCAGTGCAGGCTCTTTTTTTAATGTGCTGCGTGGATTCTAAATCTACAAACTGCAGTTTTGCATTGTTACAAATACACAACATACTGACATAAATCCTAATAGGATGCTGTAATCTGTCCCACTAGTGTGCCTGCAGTTTAAAATTTGATAATAACGTTAATATTTGCATTGTATTTATGATGCACACATGATCTTAGAATTCACAATAAATGCTTCCAAGTTTTTCCAATGCCAAAAAGTATTTTATTAACTAAACATAAGGCATTGGAGCCGGATTCATCTTCAGCAGATCCAGCACAGGTGTGTAGATATGTGCAGTTACAAAAATAATCAGACGGCTTTGCTCTATTTGCATGTCTTCATCATAGACTGGGGTGTGATGGGAAGTTTGTTTTAGTCTTTAGTGTCTTTAGTCTTTAGAGTGATGGGAACTTTAGCCTGTTTCTCAAATGCCAGTCAATACTTGTTTATGTCTAATCAATCCTGTCTTAGCTAAAAAAAAAATGAATCTCTTATTTTTTTTTTAGCTGACAGCTTCAGGATCCACCATAAACTCACCTAAAAGCAGCATTACAAACAAGACAAACCAAAGCAAACAAATCTACTGAAAATTACATTCCCCTCAGTTCCCACACTTGAGCCAGACATTTTCTGTGAGCTGCTGATTGTCAGAGGACTTAGTGTATGCTGTCTGGCTGCAGCTGTTCTGCACCCTGGGGATTTCAGGTCTAATCTGTCAGGTGCATGCCCAAGCATTTCTTTATCAACTTTATCAATAACAGTGCAGCACTGCCAGGGCAACAGGGAGAGGGGCAGCCAATAGCCAGTCCTTTGCTTTGGAGTATATAATAATTGCCTCTCCCACAAAGAGTCTGGCACAGGAAGGGGTTTTAATACCGCCTACTACAAACTAAAAACACATTTGGCTGTTTTTCTTTGCTAAAACATATAAATAATATTCCGTGTTTTTCCCCTGTTGGAACATGACTGAGTATGGTAAGGCAAACAATGATGAATAGCTTGTGTATGTTTTGTAAAGATTAGGGGAAAAAAAGGTATTATCTAACAACGGTGATATAACAGAATAGTACTTGTAAAACAAGTCTGGACCTCCTATTTTAAAAGGTATGTATTTTATAAATTAAAGTATGAAATTGAAGAGCAAGTTGTGCCCATTGTAACTGGACAAACTCGAGGGGCCTACACATTCAGGTGAATTACTCATTAATCATAATATTTTTCTTCAGCAAACAAAACAAGAACATCAGCGCCTCATCTATTTCAATATTGTCTCACTCCAAAACAGCGATGGCAGTCAAAGAGGGGATTTAGGACTATCATTCAAGATTTATCGCTCTTGCAAGGAGTTTTCTTAGCCAGCATATTGAGATTAGGAAATTTTGTGGAAGCCTCATCTCTCACATGCTTTATTTAGAAGGCTCGTAAATAAGATTGAAACACAGTGACAAACTGTGAAAACGGAAACATGACAGGTGTGCTGCAATACTGCCTTCTTTTTACGAAAACATCCAGACGAAAACGATGTTTTGCTGGGAGTCTGTGATTGATTTTTGTTTTTTTGTTTCTTCATCAAACTCTTTGTTGATTGAATTGATGTGCATTCCCCTGACAAAAATGCCAGGGAGGGTAAAAGAACAAAATAATAAGTACTTTTTAATCCCATATTTGGAAAATTCTTTTGATTTTTGATTATACAACATAGCTGAATTCATCTATTAGAGAAGGTGTTCTATTGCCTGGTCAGGATTATCCATGATGGATTCACTGACCTCCTCTCCACCACAACTTTGAAAGTATCTACTATGCAGCCAGCATTCCTGATCGGTTTAGCTAGTCTGTTAGTGTCACCAACTCTGGTTCTGCTCCCCCAGCAGAACACAGAAAAGTACACTGCACTGGCCGCAACACACTATCCAACATTTTCTCAGCTCATCCCATTCTGTGTTAGTCTTCCAGCCTGTTGTTGATGTGGATGCCCGGGTACTTGTACTCCACCACCACATGAGCATCGCATCCAAGGATAGACGCAGATCATGTAGTCGTCCTCTTCCTTCTGAACTCTTTCACCATCTGTCTGCTTTTCACATTCAGAAGCAGATGATTTCTCCCAGACCACTCCACAAAATCATCCACAACTGCTCTGCACTCCTCCTCCTGCCCAGCATCATCAGAGTATTTCTGACCGGGAGTTGTGCTGAAAGTCTAAAATACTAAAATGGATAGAAAACTGTAAAAGCTGATGGACTAGAACAAACATTTTCTGCCTTGCTAAGCTTGTTAGCCATTAGTTTGTGATTAATATGGTCACCGAGGACCTAGTTCTGCTTATTTTTCTAATACTTCCAGTATGAACAGACCTTCAATCAATAAATGTAGACAGTATGCTCTGCATTTTGTTTGGAGGAGAGAGCTGTCATCCTTGGATGAGAATATGATACTGTGTGGAAAGATCCAAATCTCAGTGCTTCAAACATTACTATAACACAGTGCATGCAAGACAAATGTTTCCATGGATATCTTTTTCTCATTGCATATGTGACCTTTTAGAGAAATGTTAAAGGAAAACCTTAATAAATGGAATGGATGCCCAGAAATCTCATGAGATACAGCAATGAAAGTCAAAGCTGGATTTCAGTTGACCTGTAAATTGTACTAGTCCTATCTAATTGTTCCATATGACGAGGGTTCTTGCCCACATTGTAATATAATAGCAACACAGATAAAATTACCTAGGCACATAAATTTTAATACCTAACATGTTTTGTTTTTTTTTGTGTTTTTTTTAGTTGTGTGGACCCTGTGGCTCCTGTTTGACTGCTATACATTATTAAAGTCAAACAGAGGACTAAAGTCCACAGTGGGAAGAAAGATTTTCAGTGCTTCTCTCCAGTTACATGTTAATGAGTTTCAAAGAGCCAAAATACTGAGAAAAAACAATATATTTTCTATTATTCATGAGCACACAAAACACATTAAAAATCTATTTTAAGATTAACAACAAATTCAAAAAGAAATGTAACGCTAATGTCTATCTCCTTGTATCTTGTAAGTATAGACACAAATCCATATGAATACATTTGCTCCATCTATGTTTCAAAAGACTACCACAATATAAACTGATTTACTGGTTGTGTCACATTCATGATGCATCATATACAAGGTCCCCTGGAAAATCTCAGGAAATGTGTCTTTAATTTATGGCCTAATAACAAGGGACTTCTATTCAAATTGGCTTTTCTGATTTAATGGTTGTGGGTGATTGGAGTGGCTACAATTAGAGTACGCTGAGCCAAATCGAGTATGGACACACACTACCATAGTGTCTTAAGATAACCACAATGAGGCCAAGTTAAACTAGTTATTGATCCAGGGCTAATTTGCACTTTACAAGACAAAGTACCCCTTGACATCTCTCAGCTCTTCAGTAATGAATGGACAGCGTTCTTTAGCAAATAATTTGACGAGCAACAAGATGATGTGATCAGGAATTAGAGCACCACAGACAAACAGAAGGGGAAACACAAGAAAAGGACATTAGGCAGCGAGCTGGCTGCTTTCTCATTCTCCAGATGCATGCTGCAAAAAGGTGGAATGGTGAATGGTAAACGGCCTGAGGTGTTACACCCAAATGCATCCCAGTTGCCGTATGAATAATTCTGGCTCCACTGTTACCACAGGATTTGGGAAACAACAAAAAGACTTTAAAGCGGGTCAGAAAGATGAGCGGGTGCATGCATGTATAAAGGACGTAGGGAAAATGAACTGCAATTCCAGAAGGTTATGCACAAAAATAGAGCACTCAGTCAATGGAAGAAAAAACACAGGAGAAAGAGCAACGTGCTGTCCCAGTGTTCTTTATTTTTTCATTAGCATATGACTGATGCAACAAAGAGAATGGAAAAGCATGTGTGATGTTTTTTGTTTTATTTTGTTTCGCTTAGTTTTTTTTGTTTTTTAAGTAAGTAAAAAAAAAAATCTCTGGCTGAGATGTGGCTGAGAGGTGACCGCATGAAGCATATATACATTTTAGTAATTAGTGTCATCCATGCTTCCCAAATGAAATACCTAAGACTCGATTGGGTTTTATTGGATATAATGAGTGAAAGTATGGCATCTACAGTGTGACTGATAAATTAAAAAATATCATTAATGGCATCATGTTCATATTGTGCTCATATATTGTGTATTTTCTAACAAAGCTACAAAACCAGCTGAATTTCTGGTATTTACAGAGTGGTTTTGCACTGGGACTCCAAAATGTTTATTTCTACACACCTACCCATGGGTAATATTTTTCCCACACCTTGCACAGCTTTTCAGCCACGTGTACACACAGGGGTCCTCCCTCCACACTTTTGCTGAGCTCTGTTTTGAAGTTGAACATGGGTTTTAAGTCAATATTGTGTGGTTATTAGTCAAAATGGTCACTCATACATCACTGCTGTACAATATTATAATAAGGTACTGAAATAAAAGCTGTTTTTAACATCTTGTTTGGTTTTTTTTTTACACTACACTCAATGAGATTGAGTATGTTAGGGTTTGGAAGGAATAACACGAGGTGGCTCGTGATGATGTCTCGAAGGTGAGATCTATAACTGGCTTGTGATAGCAAACTCAGGCCAAGGGCTATATTGGGGGAGGGGGGCTGGATTCAAACGCCAGGTTTTTGAATTTGATATAACCAGCTTGAGGCAACCTGTGGAGGAAATGAGAGAGGCAAACCTGAAATCTTTTTTTTTTTTTTTACTTAAAGTTAAAATCTGAAAGGCTAAGCAAAGGGAAGCACAGATGGGAGATGACAAGAAGTTTAACAAAGTGCCAGAAGGTGTCCCCTATCCCTTGGGGGATGTCCTGCAATACTAAGTGTACAATTTTAGGATTAGACAGTCCTGCATGTCTGGGTATGAGTCACAGCAGAGATGTCACTGAGAATACAAGTAGTCTACACGGAGAAGAAAAAGCGCAATCTCATAGGAGCATCTAATAAAATAATACTATTTTTCACACTGAAGAAAGCTCTAATTATAGTATGACACAATGGGCACCTTCAAACCCAAAGGACGAGATTCATTGAGGTTATTCAGCTGTGTAAATGGAGTAAATATAAAGAGATGAGAGATTTTGCCGATTGGGGAGCCATGAGATGAGTTTTGAAAGTGAAGTCGAGGTGAGAGGTGTAGTTGCTGTAGTGCCATCGTGCCGTGCAAAGGTCTGTGGAAACAGTCAAGCTGCAGCATAAGGGAGCTTTCGGAGTTTGTAGAGCTGCTGAGACGTCAAGGGACTAGCAGGCAGAAAAGCAATTAAGTTCTCATATGCACTTTGATTTTCTATTTAAAATCACAAACCTTTTCCTCTACAACACTGCACAGAACGGTAAGGATGACTAAATAGGACGCTCAACAATGCTGTATTATTTCATTTTGTTGTTTTAAATACTAATTGCACAAATTTATGTTGACTGCGATGATTTGTCATTCATCCTACAACCACTTAAAATCTTGGAATAAGGCTCACTGGATGGTGGTTCGCTGACATTTGCAATGGTTTTGATTCAGCAGTGTCACCGAAAGTGCTCTCACCATCAATATATAAACAAATGCCATTTTTCACAAGACTGCGTCAACGTGCCAGTGGTCTTTGGAATGCTGTCTGCTTATTAAATGAAAGTTCAGTTTAATCCCCTGGTTTTCCGAACGCTATCCTGCAGCTGGGTAAGATGACATGGCTGTCTGGCTGGAAGACAGCTTGCAGACGCCTCTCATGTCAGTTTGTCACAGCAGGTTTGATGGCGCTTCAGGTGACAGGTAGGTAGTCTAGGAGGAGTGACAACTGCCTCTTTTAAAGTGGTTTTGCAGCCATGGTGACACTCTGAGATGATAGTTTCAAATCTTTACACTTCTTTATCCTCTAACCTCTGCATCAAACTGAGACTCCTGGTTTCCATTAATCTAGCTAATATATACATATATTTTATTCAAATCCAAATTAGACATGCACTGTGTGTGATATAATTCCTACATACACACAGTGATGTAGAGTAGCTCACATAAAACTGATAGTTGATTTACAGTCTGCTGCCACTGCTCACATAAGGTGTTAAAAAATGCAAGAATCAGCCCAAGAAAATAACAATTAAAAAAATCAAAATTCAATAAAAAATTACATTTTGTACATCTACCATTCAAGATTATTTTGTTATGCATGTCAGGACAGCTTCCAGCATGGCTGCTACATTCACATCACTCATTGTAAATTCCATTCTCTCCACTTGCAGGTGTGCCTCAACAATGCACACTCCTCCATTATGCCAAAACGGTGACCCTTGAATATCATTTTGTGGAAGTGGAGGAACTCACAGAGGGGGAAATCAAGGAGAGAATTGACTGTCTACCTTAATTCACCGGCCGCAACCTTGTGGATGCAAGCATGCTCCTGGCTCCCACTCGTAACCTGACACATCGCCTTTGGTCTTTGAACTTTTGAACTTGTAACTGCTGATAGCTGCTCGGCTCTATCTCGTGATCAAAATCTCACCAGCGATCATCCTTAACATGAAAGTCAGGCCACTTTAAAAAAGAAGTTGAGGTTTGCTGTGGATGCGCGTTTTAGGTCTGTGGTGGAGTGCACATAGACGAGCGGTCAAAGGAGTCAAAGGAGTGATCATAAAATAGCAGCAGTGCTATAAACAGCCAAGAGATGCACAAGAAGATGAAGGGGAGATTGGTTACATTTAAACATGGAATATATATATATATTTTTTTGGGTGGGGGGGGGCATGTTTTTTTTTTTGTTTCTTTTTAAATCACCTCTATAGTTGGATGGGCCAGATATGGATGGATATATTATAAGGATGTGAAGCATTTTCAAGGATAATTGTGTTAGGAATTGGTGGCACACAATTTAAAGCCCAATGGTTTCTAAAGGCTGTTCTCTGACTATTTGCTGTGGGATTAAGGTTTCTTTGGGCATGTTGCAGATTTGTTTGTTGAGGACAAAAAGCCTTAGCTGCACAGAAAAACCACGGCATGTCTGCAGGCACGGTTCAAAAACATGTTTTATTCCATAAAACTTGTTTCGGTGATTTTATTTTTATTCAACTTTTTTTCTAAATGATATGAAATGAAAAAGAGGAAAATATACACAAAGCAATACAATACATATGCATTTTTCAAGAATTTTGTGAGATAATAGGATTCAAATAAAAAAAAAAGAATGATTGAGTGAGCTACACTGATTGACAGTGATTTTCAGAGGTGAGGGATCATTAAGGTTTATTCCAGAAACTGAGGCCTTATTTGCCTAAGCTGATTATTTTCTGTCTGGAAGATGGGGGTATAAACAAAACTCCAGAGATAGTTCTGTTTATTGATGACAGCTCGTTCTCTTGTTCAATCACAACACCCTCATCAGGATATTAAATATTTACCATATCTGCTAAACCGGTCAGCTGGAGAATGAAAAAAATTGGAGCAACCACCTCAAGGAAATAAACTGGACAAATTTCAGAATCATAATTTGTCACTGAAGAGCAGACAAACACTGTATGCAACTGTAATCCCAATTAAACAACTGATCTACGTGAATGATTCATTTACAGGTGTTATTCATTTTGTGCTTTTTGCATCACATCTGTTCATACGGACCACAAAGATGTTGGGCTTGTTGGTTTCTCTGTGTGCGATTTGAGGCTTGGGGCAAGAAACATGAGAAGAAACTGCCATTTGTTTGTTTCTGTGTGTCACTAATCTTTTATTAATGTTCATATATATTCAAGTAAGGGTGGCAGCTCCAGTATTTACTGCACCTCCATGGGATTACTCTCATTAAAGACAAAATGCTGACCTTGGTAAGACACAAATGGATCTTTAAGAGACAGGCTCTTCCATCACAGTGAAATGGAGCGCACCCCATCTCACAATACTGCTATTAAGTTTCATCAAGGCTCATTACATGCTGACTCCGTGTCATCTCCTGTGCACTGTAAAATCCCTCCCTGCAAACATAGAATACCACCATAGGAACTCTGTGTGATCACACTTGTTTGCTGTCATTGTTAATGAGTCCCTGTTATAATAGACTCTTTTAAGTTTTTAGATGCATAAATGTGCAATGAATTGACCTCTTTTATTCTGATTGTAACTGTGCATAACTCCTTTATAAGCAGCCATTAAGAGTGCATTTTTAAAAACATTCAGACAATTTGTTAATGTCACAGTGCACTAATCACAAAGGAACCAGGAGCTTTTACTTATAATTGATCATAATACAATATAAACTAAAATTTTATTGCATTTATTCTCTGATTGATGCCATTACTGAATTACATTCCTCGACTGGTGCATTCAGAGCACAGCAGCACCACGGAGAGCGAAATGGTGAAACTGGAATCGAGATAGAGGGCATGTGAGACAGACAGACAGGATGGTGGGCAGACATAGCAGCATGCTTATATGATCTTGACCCAGCAGTCGATAGGGAAGGGCGGTGAAACCTGATTACAGACAGCCCACATCCCAGCCTGCTGATTTCATTTCCCTCATTCTGTTCAGTCGGGTAAAAGACAGAGGTGTGATGTTCTGCACCAGTACACTGCACTGGCTTGATTAAACTTTAAGCTCTTTTTGCTCAGGTGTGATGTTACCCACATCTGTTTTTCTGTCAGGTATTATCTGCATTTCCATTTCAAACTAATGAAACAAAAAGTGCACTTCTCTTCAGTTCCTTACTTGGCTGTAAATTAGACTTACTTTCCCTGGTGAAATAACAGAATTTGGTGTGTTTTATGAAATGACACTGAAAAGATTCAGTGGCTTTGTGAAAATAGTAAAAGGATTCTTCTTAAATACAGGCTGTCACAGCACTCTATCCGCTTCAACTGAGTTGAAACGGGGTGATGAAACAAGTAGAAGTCAAATAGTGTCTGAAGGTGGTTGAATGGACACCCAGCAGCTTGATGAGGTTTGAATTAAGACCACTCACACCTCATCAGGTGCACTTCACACACATAAACTGCCCGTAGTGTCACCTCTGGCTCTTTTTCTTCTCTGCTGTACACACTCACCATTTGTCTAACCTGTCACTGCCATCCTCTTTATTTCTGGCCCTGCTTGCTGCAATCGCCAATGTAATGACATGTTCAACTTTTATCCAAGCAACCTGTGTGCTTAAATTCTTTCCTTATGGCTCAGTCGCACTAGAGTAAAAATAGAATGGCAACCTCTGTGTAACAAGGAATTTGGCAACTGATTGCAAGTGGTTGCCGCAACCACCTGGTTGCCCAGAGGTCAAGAGTGCAGCACCCTCAATCTCTCAATGACCAGTTTCGATCGCAAGGTGATTGCACGGTTGACCTTGTCAGAGGCAGCCTGTCTCCAAAAAATAGAGGCCCAACAATTTCTGTTATACTTATGAGGTTCTGGCTGGACTCTGAATGTAAGTCATTAATGTAAATTTCTGTTTAATCCAAATTTAGTGCATGTGGATGACAACAGATTGCTGATTTTAGATTCATTATTACTGTTGATCACTGTATCATTGCAAACAGACTGCATGGAATTGCCAACTTGAATCATAGACTGATAGCAGACTGACTGGCCTCTTGCTCAATGCACCAAAGTTGTTTTGAAAATAGCAACTGACTGCAAGTGGTTGCAGAACTGGTCCCTGTCTTCGACGCAACCATTTCAGGCAACGAGACAGGAAGCTCACTGCATGCCGTTGCAGTTATTTTGGTTGTGCTCCAATCACTTGTTTCCCTAGTGTGACTGTAGCATTACTAGATATGTTTTTTTGTTTGTTTGTTTGTTTCTAGCATTAAACCGCATCACTGTCAGTCGCAGATGACACACTTTGTACCCCCAAAAATCACAATTATTAAGTTCAGGCTTTTAATTATTCTGATGAATACTGATCAACAGAACATCACTGAAATGGATGCACGCAAGAGCTACTTTAATCACCCGCTACAACTCATACAAACAAAAACATAAAAAGCCCATCAAGGAGATTTTCAGCACAATAAAGAATAAGCCATCTGTGGAATACCTATTTTGAAAAATTAAACTCTCACCCAGTAATACAGGAGCCATCAAATCAATAAATGAGTAAAATTAAAACTTTATATGCAAAATTCCTCTCTATTTTTTCACTCACTTATCTAATCCCTTCTCTCCTTTTAACCAGACAAAATGCTTTCACATATGACAGGATATCCTCCAAGCATGAATCTAATATCTTTGTGTGCCTCCACAATGAACAGTTTTATTCCATTCACTACAATTTACCAATTTCTCCCACTGGCCTTGTTTGAACAGTTTTACAACTTAACGGTGTTTTCAAATAACAGTCTACCTCCTGCAGATGAACAGTTGAATTCATAAGTTTTAATATGCACCCTGGCCTATTTACATACACGCAAAATATTGTAACATTGCAACCCTGCTTGGTGAGGCCAATAGCAATGTGGCTACTGTTGGCAAACCTCTGATAGATGTGGACAAACTGACAGTAATGAGCGTGTTTTTCGACCTCCAGAGAAAACATGGTTTAAAAACAGCTAACAGCTAACATTTACACCCTGTAATGACAGTCAGTGTTCAACTAAACATATACAGTCTCACTTTAAATGAAGAAAAGGAAAGACAATGTTATTCGCTTCATTTCCATCACTGCAGCAACTTGAATTATTATTTTAGCCAGAGTAATTGATGATCAGTTGCAGTCACTGATTTGTTTATATTTCCCTGAGTTGTTGGATTAGATGTCACAGCATATTCATACAATCAATACTTTGTGAGAGCAGGTTTGTTAAATGTAAATAAGATTAAATGGGAGGCTAAAAATGGCTCCACCCAAACACGCTACACCATTCTTGTGGGAGGAAGCAGTTACAAACAGGGCACTGATAGTAAGAGCTTTTCAAGTGGCAAGACAGTACTCATGATCCTTCAGCATAACCTTGCTTATTTGTTTAATTTGTCAGTATCTTTTTGCCTTGGGGCTTTCTTGATTTTGCTGCTTTTAGTGTGAATCATATCACTAAATTCCTCCCTACTACCCCTGTAGTAGATGTTCTGTCCTTAGAGCTTTTAATACTGGGACAACAGGCCCCTGGTTAGTTTGTATAACAGATCCCACAGAAACAGCATCTGAACTCCTATACACAGTATATAATAGTTTATGAAATTGCATATTGTACAGTCAAATCGGGAATTTATTTAGAAAGGATTACTGTGTTACACAAATAACAGTATTTTATTTTTATTATTATTTTTTAGCAAATACATTTCTTATTTGGAGATGAAATGATCATTACGCTGAGGTCTGTGCAGTAGCTAAATATATTTGGCTTTACTCCAACTGTATATAAAATTGTTTTATTTTTGGTCATTCTCAGAGTCAGTTATGATCCTCTTATATAAAGCTGGTTCTGTTATTTTGTTATTTTCTGTTATTCCAGGGGAACTTATGTCATGTTTGACTTATCCTGCTAAAAAGATTAAGGCACTGGTGTAGCGATGACATTTAGACTCAGATACGTTACTTAAAGGGCAACTTTTAAACATATGGAAAACAGAATGAGAGTTTTGGGGGGGGGGGGGTTTTAAGCTGAGTGGAATTATTACTCATCAGTTCTTTTGTCGTTAATTTTTGCAATCACTTTGACTCCAGCTACATGTTGCATACAGTGCTGTGAAAAAGCATTTGCCCCCCGCATGTTTCACAGTTAAATGTTTCAGATCAACAAATAAATTTTAATATTAGACAAAAATAATCTGAGTAAATACAAAATACAGTTTTAAAATTATGATTTCATTTGTTAAAGGGGCAAAAAAGTTATCCAAAACTACCTGGCTGTGTGTGTGAAAACATAAACAGAATAACATGTTTGGCAGTGGCAAAGGATTTGGCAAATGCTTCATGGGTGCAACCCACATACTAAACTCTGCTGCTCATCTCACAAATGCATTTTCCTTACAAAAGTAGCACCATTTAATTTATTGACATTTTGTTGCCAAGAAGCATTGTTACAACAAAGAAATAATCAACCAAACTCAGATTTACTTACTTAAGTTTATAATTTTTTAGCTTGTAGGGTAGGAGCATGTTAGAGATGAGGCACTGGTGTCAGTTACAGTAGTTTGGTCCAGGCTAAAATATCTCAACATTAATGGATTGATTACCCAGAAATTTTGTAGAAACATACATAGTCCTCAGACTACGATTACTGTCCAAGATTTATGATTTTCCTGCTGCGTGCCTGAAGACTGTTTGATTCTCAGGATTCTGAGAAAGCATTTTAACTTCTACATCTGAATCATTACATAAGACTAACAATTACACATAACAGTTTAAAGTTATTTTCTTATCATAAGACAAAAACACTAAAAGACCCTAACACTGTAATTTTGCTTTGTGAAAATGACATCAAACATGTTTTCTGAGGCTGTATGAAAGTGCATTAGTCTAAAAAAAAAAAAAACACAGAAAATGTACTTTGTGTTTGTGTATTTTTTTTTCAGGCAGTCTGGTTGAAAATGGGTTGCTTAAATGCATACTTTGGATTATTACGCAGGGAGAATGGCAGCCACACCAACACATCTGTCAGACCAGGAGGCTATTAACGAGGAGAGAACCACACTTTCACCCAGAATATATGCCATGTGGGAACACTGTCAGCCTTTGTTCTTAACCATTCACCATCACTGTTCTTAGAAAAATGTTTTTATGCTTCCATGACAGCAAAGATATATCTGTCTTAACTCAGTCCCTACAGACCTTAACCTTCTCTTAAATGCTTTAAATTTATTCAAATGTTGCACAAATGTTCACATGGACTCATGGATGAACTGGTTACAATTATGGTGATCAAAACTAAAGTATTAAACTTAACACTGAGCTACTGAACGTGCCGGAGAAATGCTAGTTTTACTAGTTTTCTCATATACTGTATCTTCTTGTTCATTACTTACTTCACATGCTCATCATCAGATGTGGAATTTTGGGTTTCTGGTAAAATCAGTTCCTACCATGGCTTGAGGCTGAAGTTACCGTACCGAACACCCAGACAGTACATCAGTATGCTTTCCACAGAGGAGCTATAGAAGGCCAGCAGTAACTTCTTGTCCAGGTGACACGGAGGAACTGAAGCTGCTGCTGAGCCTTCTTCACTGGGGCCTTGGTGTTTTGAATCCAGGAGGGGCCTTGGTGTTTTGAGTCCAGGAGAGATCATCTGAGATGTGGGAGAAGGAGGTGACAATTTCCACATGTTCACCATTTATTTCAAGGGGTGTGGTCTTGTTGATGCTTCCCGAAGTCCATATTCTTTGGTTATAAGAACATTTAGTGTCAGGTTGTTCACCAAGCACCAATGGGACAGTTTTTCTACTGTACCTTGGCCCTATATGCTGTCTCATCCCTGTCTGAAATGAGCCCAACCATGGCGGTGTCATCTGCATATTTGATGAGGATGTTGGTTGGGTGAGTTTGAGTGCAATCATATGTATAACAGGAATACAACAGAGGACTAAGCATGCAGCTGATGTGCTTGGAGAACAGTCGCTCCAGGCACTTCATGACTACAGATGTGAGGGCAATGGTTCTGTAGTCACTGAGGCTGTCAGTGACGGGATTTTTACTTTACTTTACTTTATTTTATTTAGCAGACGCTTTTATCCAAAGCGACTTACAAAAATAGGAAAAGTATAAAA